>PVKU01005697.1:0-118056 GCA_004027475.1 Anoura caudifer | reverse complement strand
TTTTTTTTTTTTTTTTTTTTTTTGGATGCCAGGAACAATCCATTTTCTGCTGTTGTAGGTCTTTTCTGGAGCTGACTTGAAGAAAAGAGTACATCTCTTTACCCTGCTGTTTGTCCAAGAGTGATACATTTATTTGGGGTAAACTTAAAAATTAATTTATTGCCATTTAAATTTCTAACGATGGAAGACCAGGGAGCCAACCTCCCTCACCATTACTAGCCCCTTAATAACCAATTTTCATATCTTCAGCATGAGGTATATGAAGATTTTTAGGTATGATTACCAAGAAAGGCTTCTGTCTACACTTTTCAGAGAGAAGAAGCCAATTGGCTGGGACACTGATATTTCCTGGCTTACTGGAGAGGAATTGCATGTAGAAGTATTGGAGAATGTTCCACTTACAACACACAACTTTGTATGTACCTTTACTTTTTTTTTGAAATGTCAAAAATGTTTATGTTCTTGTGAATAAATTTTTATGTAGGAAATAAGAAATATGGATGAGTAATTTGGGGATTGATATTTTACCTAAGTTAAGAATCAGTTCTCTTCTTTTAAAAACTTGAATTTAAACTAAAGAGTTTTACTTTAATCAGTATACTTTTGAATTTAAAAAAGCAATACATGCCTATTATTAAAAGAAAATTTTAAAATGTGAAGTATATCAAGTAAAAATGAAAATACCATTAGAGATAAACTAGTATTAATCAATTATTGTGTAGGCTTCCAATTTCTTTCTGTGTATACAAACATGTATGCTTGTATCTGTGAGCCTAAGGTTTTCTCCTTTCTCTTCTCCATTCCCCTCTTTTCATTATTTTCCATTTCTTTCCTATTCTTAAACTAAGAATGGAGTCTTTCTTGTTCTTTGTGATATTCTTTACCTTTTAAAAAAATCAACAGTACATCATGGATATCTTTTGATGTCAGTACACCTAGCTTTATTTTTATGATTGCATAATAACATGTAAGAATAGTATAAATTCAGTACATTTAACCATTCCTGTATTAATAGATGTTTAGATTTTTTAAAAATCTATTATATACAGGGCTAAATGATCTTTCTGCATACATCTTGACATACTTGCATAAATTTTTCTGAAGGATTGGTTAATGGAGTGAAACAGCTCTTCTTGAGGACTGAAAGATGTTAAAACTCTCCATGAGGACTTCTCCTTTGGTTTTTGCATTTGATAGAACTAGCTTAAACTAAGTATCACCATCATGAAGCCTGAACAGTGAGGTCTCTCTACCTTATACATGAGGACACAGTTCCCAGAACTTGAGAATCTATCCTCTAAAAGGGTAGGCAAATGCAGGATTAGAATGATCTATAAGACAGGAATGAATTTCTTACTTATCTATATACAGTATCCAACAGAAGGAACACCTGCTTGAGTGTGGTTGGTAGGGTAATAATATGGGTATAATAATTTATAGCCTTAATTTGAACATTTCACTTAAAATGTCATATGGTGTGCTTGAGTGATGTTATGTTACAGAATCACATGCTTATGATTTTGTAATAAAAGATCTTGTTATAAAAAGGGGGGCATTATTTGTGCTGGACCCTGTATATGGAATTTTAACCATAGTTTATTTTTTTCTAGATGGATAGTTAATGCTACATTTTTGGTGTCAAGTGTTTTCCCATGTGCCTTAGTGGTTAGTACAGCTGGTCTCTTAAAGCAGACAATTGATGAGATGATTTCCTTGGGAGTTGTGCTTTTGGGGCTCAGTTAGTGGTAAATAATGAAATCAGGTGTTTCAATAATTAAGGCATCTTTTGAACAAGTGTAAAATACACCTAATATCAATAAGATTTACTGTGTAGCAAATAGTTTTATAACAATGAACTGGGAAGTTCATTACTATTGAGATTTTTTTAACTCAGTGTAGAATTTCAAGGGGTGTTTAGGAATCCAAAAACAGTTGAGCTTACATTTCATAGTGATTACTACTCTTTAATTATTCTTAGCTAGAAATTGGATATGGGAAGGTGAAAGAAGACCTAAGTTGCCAGCTGGGAAATTGTGTTAAAATAGTGCCTCAGGAAGGTCCTTGCCGTAACAGTGCAATGAAAGCAAACTGCACGTTAGCCCAGAATGTGGAAATCTTTTCAGCACAGTTGGAGACCTGCCAGTAAATATTTATAGAAAACCTCTCTTTTGCCAGCACCATGTCTGATCTAGGAATATAACAATCAATAAGAAAAACAGTATCCTGGCCTTAGATTAGAGAGACAAATGATTTAATAAGAAAACTTCATAAACACTTGTAATTACTGTGTATGTGTAAAATGCTATAGATACACAGAGTAGAGATGCTTTGAGGAATCAGGAAGGTTTCCCAAAGGAAGAGTAAGCTAAGATGTAATGGATGAGGGGAGCAGATGAGAGTGAAGAAAGAGTGCTCAAGGCAGAGTAAATGGCAAGAAAACAGGTTGCCCTTTTAGTTTTGAAAAAAATACTCGGAATGGGTGGTACAAAGTTAGGGGAGGGGGATGTTACAGGATAGCAAGAGTTATGAGTAGAGTAAGCAGATTCCAGCTCAGGGGAGTCCTTTTAAGCCATATTAATGATTTGCACTTTTCTGTAAAACAATTAGAAATTTAATGATTGTAAGCAGGGGAGAAGTGTGATTAGGTAAGTGTTTTAGAACAACTGCTCTGCATATCATATAGATGCAAGAGTGCCTGTACTTGATGCTTCTTAGAAAGGGAAAGAATTTCTCTCCGCATCTCTGCTGGATTTTGCTGGCTACTCAAGGAATGCTGCTGATGCCTATGGTTTCATAGAGTCTGTTATAAAAGCAGTTCCCTCTCTATTTGCCTACATCCCAGGAGTCCTTGAGAACTGGTAGGGTGAAAGGGGATAGGGAAGGTTGGGAAACAAAAATTTGAAATAGATGACATTTGTCTAGCCCTTCCCTTTTTCTATAGGCACTCAGATTAATGTCTTCCTTCAGGCAGCCCACACTTTACAAATGGATGCGTGCAAATTGTCTGGTCTTTATCTCCTGTTAGTTTACCATCCATGCCTTGAGATGCTCAAATTCAGAACCAACCTAAATTGTGACCCAAAGGAAAAGATATACCTTCCATCGCTCACCTTTATTGACAAAGGTATACTCACAAATATAAGGTGCAGCAAAGGTAGGTTTACAGTTGTTTGTATGGAAAATAATACAGTAATTAATAAATAATAATACAAAAATAAACTCAGGTATTAACTGTAAACCTACTTTTGCGCGTGCCCCCCCCATATATGTTACTTGTAATTTACACTCAAGGGCATACCCAGGTTTTCTCCTCTTAATTACTCTCCTCTTTCTGCTTCCCTCCCTTCTCCCCTCTTTCCTTGTCTCTCTCTCTCTATTCTCCTTTACATATATGAACAACCAGTTACACACACATAGTTTTCAAGTATAAGTTAGTGACAGGAAGAAAGACTGCAATTGAGTGAATTAACACAAGAAGAGAAATTAGGGTTTCATGGTACTCAACAGATTGTCAGGAGACTGCAGGTGTGAGTGGTTAGCAAAGAGGATCGGATGACTATAAAATGCTGATTCCTGTGCAAAAGTTTTATCTTTTCCTATGCTCCATTTCCTGAAACTACGCTAGCAGTGTAAAGTATTGTTGGCTTTGGTAAATAGTGGTCACATGAATGTCAAAAATCTTCTAATTTCTTTTATTATCCAGAGACAAATGGAAAAAGAACAAAGCTAAAAACAAGTGGTTGCTTTTTCACCTCACCTAGAAAGTGATAATAGGAAAAAGATGAAGAAAACAGACATTTTTAAAACTACCTAGATGTTCTCAGAAGCCAGAATGGATGATATATATACCAAGATACCATTTTCTTGATGAAACATTTTAAAATTTTATCCTGTTAAATATGTGTTTATTGAGAACAGTTTGGTAAACTTTGGGTGTTGAGATCAACTTAATGACTCATGAACAGCATTTGCCATATTTTGCCCAAATTTTTGAAGGAAAAATAAGGGTACGCATTATACGTGGGTAGTACCTGAAATACCTGATCTTGTGTTTTGTATAATTTCTTATACCATAGTATGTTCAAAAATATATGCTAAAATTCCTTTGTAATACAAAAAAACAAGTACCTAAATATAAATAAGTAAAAAATTAAAAGTTAAAATGAAAGATTTTTTTCCCTGCAAGCTCAGGCCAAAAACATGGGTGTGTATTATATTATACACAACAAAATATGGTTACATGTAGTTAGAGTATTGTTATATAAATACAGATGTGTCGTAGGTCATAATGTAAAATATATTTTTATTACGGATTTTTATTAAAACTCTGAAAAACTGAGGTGAATTGAGAATATTCAGCAAAGAATAAAGAACAAAACAGAAGTCGCCCATGCTCTCACCACTCTGAAATAGCCATTATTAACATTTTGATATTTGTTTATCCTTATATTTTCTCCTTATTATTTACACATATGAATAGTTTTGAAACAATTTCTAGCTTTGGTAGTTGTCAAGGTAGAGCCTCCCTTAAAAAAAAAAAAAATAAGCCTCCCTAGCACAGTTCTATTTATATGACCCATGTTGTGTGTAGATCAGCGATTTTAACCCGGTGTGCCCCATGAATTTTTAAAACATGCACCACCTGACTATTTAGGCAGGGCCACTGGCCTCTTCCCTTAAACTGTCAATAGAAAAAATGACAGCAGCCAACACAATAGCCATCCAGTGTGAATGAACCAAATACACCTTTTTTTTTTTTTTCTGTCAAACTGACAAAAATTTTTTGGTGTGCCATATAATTTAAATAATTTGTTTATGTTGCCATGAGATGAAAAAGTTGAAAATCGCTGTTGCAGAGCATTTGCCTCATGTGGAGTTCTTACATGTTGTCTTTTTAAGTTCCTCATAGAGGAGTGTTCAGATGCATTTAGGTGGTGCTCTTATCCTCTTAACAAAATGAGAACTTGTTGAAAGCCATTCATGTTGTCCTTGAGGTGATCTTTCCTGTCCCTTATTAGGGTTAGTAAGTTTAGGTAGGGTGGTTGTGATTTTCATACAATTACAAATAGTTTTTTTCTTTTCTAAATAATTGTTTTTACATTTTAATCAAAGTATATTTACATTTTAATCAAATGTATATAGTTTTAAAAGTAGTGCAGAGGGGGGGCTTATAATTAAAAATAATCTGTTCCTCCATTTCTTGCTATCCTCTAATGCCACTCTCCAGAGGAAATCACTCTTAACTTTTAATGGTTTCTGTTTTAAGCTCTTTTGGTGATTATTAAGCCATCATTTCTTGCTTTATCAACTTTAAACATCATTTACTGATTACTGATTCCATTGGGAATTAGCTCATTCGTGACTACAACCTTTCCTCCTCCTTCCTTCCTCCAATGTGTTTTTTTGATTTTGGGGTTTTTGAGGCTCCTCTGTTGGATACCTTTGTGACTGTGAATAGTATTAGTATACTTTTTTTTATTCTCTGAACACCAATAAACATCTCATAACTCCTTTCTTTGTATAGTTATTATGTTGTACCCTTATCCTTCCTTTTTACTTCTAGTCCCTCCTCTTATCAAATCTCTACTTTTATTGTTATGTAGTCAAGCTTGAAATTAGTTTCCTGTCCTTCATTCATTTCCCATCAAGACTTTGAGTTTTTTAATTGGATATTGGGTAGGAGATAATACATACAGTCTCTCTGCTAGCTTGAAGCCCTGGTTTTCATTTTAGTATTGTCGTGTGTAAGGCAGTTCTCATGATATAAACATATGAAAGATTTATTTTAAACCAGGGAATAAATAAGTTGATTTCTTGAAAGTTTCTTGCGAGTTTTTTAAATCCTCTGTGATGTTTTGCAGGTACGGAAAACATTTTTCACCTTAGCATTTTGTGACTTTTGCCGAAAGCTGCTTTTCCAGGGTTTCCGCTGTCAAACATGTGGTTATAAATTTCACCAGCGTTGTAGTACAGAGGTTCCACTGATGTGTGTTAATTATGACCAACTTGAGTAAGTAATCAAAAAAATTTCTATCTACCATTTTACATTTAATTTTTCTGAATGTGAAATTAGTATGTCTTAGAGTTTGGGGGGGGGGTTCTGTCCAATAGAGTTGTTACAGGGAATTTTTTTTTAAGTGTGTCTACAGAGTAATATGTAATATAACCTGTACATTCCTCCAAAATTGTACTTCTGGTTCAGCTACATGGTTTTTTAATGTTTTATATTCTCTTGTAATTAATAAGGATCCCTTTCCCATAGAAATCACTTTTAGATAGTTTTTGGGAGGAGAGGTGTTGTTTCGGTTAAGTTAACAAATATATTTTTGGCCCACAGAATAAAGGGATCTGATTCTGTCATGTATTTTGTAAATTGTGTTTCTCTCTCTCTCCCTCTCCCTGCCTCTCCCTCCTTCCCCCTCCCTACCTCCCTTCCTCTCTCTCTCTTTCTTTCTCTCCCCTCCTTGCCTCCCTCTTTCCTTTAACCCTACCTGCACCCCCAGTTTATTTAAAAGTAAGGTATAAAATCTTTGTACCCAGTGTATCTCTTTCTAAAATTTCTATTTGCTTTTTATGCTAGTTTCTCTAATAAATTAAACTAAGTCTTTTAATATTTTTGTGTGCTGTTGCTGCTGCTGAGGTCTTATTACTTTTCCTGATCACTTGAGCAAATAGAACTCAACCCTGTATTTTAAAGTATATTATAATGATGTGATCTAACTTTGCAATAGTTACATTTTCTTCTAATTCCTTAACTATAAAGCATGATTTTTCCCCTCTGATATGTAGGAATTTGCTATATAGAGCAATTAGTTTTAGTTTCTGAGCTTGCCTTTGAAAATACAATATCATTTTAAAAATAAGTCTCTAGATAAAAATATAACTAATTGAATTAACAATCATTTCTAAAAACAGAATTTGATCTCAGATATTTTTGTTAACTTTATAATGCATTCTGATATATGAAGCTTCTGGGTTTTGCACAAGTTAGGTTTGTTTTGTTTTGTTTTTGTTTCTGCCTCACAGTTTGCTGTTTGTCTCCAAGTTTTTTGAACACCACCCAATACCACAGGAGGAGGCCTCCTTAGCAGAAACTGCCCTTGCATCTGGATCATCCCCTTCCGTACCCCCCTCCGATTCTATTGGGTATGATTTGACTCCTGCTATTCAGTGACATGCTATTTGAGCTGGTTTCTTTTGGATCTTTGGTTACTATAAACTCTTGTAATAGCATTGGGATTGTTAAAGAGGGACATTTTTTCAGATAACTTATTTTATTACACCAGTCAGATAGTTAACATGCATTTGGTACAGATACTTGGGATTGAAACTGACATAGACTGTTTTAGGACTAGTCTTGAAAAAAATCAAGCAACAGACAACTGAGTGAGTCCTGGCTGGTGCTCATCACTTTATTAGGTAACATCAGATACAGAAGTACATGACTTCATTTAGAAAAGTAGCATTAACATGAGACACTGGCAAACAATTTAAAAACGATATATAATTAAATTCTATAGTTTATGAAATAGTATTTTAAACTTAAGTTATAAGGACAAACATTACCATGTGTACAGAGAAGAGGATAGTGATCAAGAGTAGTCAAGAAAACTTAATGAAGAAAGTAGGATTTGAATTGGACCTTAAAGAATTCTAAAACTGAAAGAACTAGGAAATAAAAGCATGGGGATTGGGAGGTGGAGGAGGGAGGAGAAACAGCATAAATAAAGGGAATGGCAGTGGTATATTTAGGAGATAGTAAAGGGAGCCTAATCTAAGTCAAGAAGGAGCATGTTTAAGAGTAGATTATAGAGAGTCTTGGAATTTACGCTTGGCGTAAGAGGGGAGAAAAGAATGAAAGGTTTTTGAACAGAGTACTAACCTGATGAAAATGGTTTTAAGGAAAGAATCACTTAACACAGTTAGATTGGTAGAGAAATGTCTATGGTAAAGAAGGCCAACTCAGATTCTGTTGGTTGTGAAAACAGGAACAGTGAAGACTTAACTGGAGGGGTAGCAGAAGGCAGAAGCAATGAATTTCATAAAGTGTGAAAGAAAAAAATTAATAATATTACTGATTAGTTATGGTGGATAAAGGAGAGAACTCACTTTAAAGATGATACAAAATTATCTACATATTCAAGGGTCATGTGAGGGGGAAAAAAAGACGTGATAATGAGTTTAGAAGATACTGGGTTGGCCAAAAAGTTCATTTAGGTTTTTTCCCATACCATGGCTGTAGTAGTGCTTAGTTGTCTTTAATTTTGTTCAAAACAATGTTGTTAATTTGTGTTGTGGGAGCTGTCACAATCAGCATGCATTTAAAAAAATGAAACATCAAGATCCTTTTATAGTTCATAAGTGTGATGATTGGGTGTCCATGCTTATGTGTGACATGTGCCTCCCACAAACCTTGTTATGACATCAGCACATTACCTGTCAGACATGAAGAAAATAAAATGTCATAATTGGTGAATCTTTGTGTAGCCATTTTAATAGTGAAGATGAGAGAAAATATGCAACATTTTTGGCATAATAAGAGAGGTAAAAACAACTGAAATGCAAAAAAAGATTTGTGCAGTGTATAGAGAAGGTGCTGTGACTGATCAAACATGTCAGAAGTGGTTTGTGACGTTTCTTGGTACTGTTGACATTTTGGCCAAGTAATTCTTTGCTGTGGGGCCGTCTTATGCACTGGAAGATGTTTAGTGGCACCCCTGGCCTCTCCCCACTAGAAGCCAATAGCAGGAGATAGCCAACATACTCAAAATATCCAAATCAATAAAGTTATGGGTGAAAATGAAAAATATGTCTTTTATTTTATGGAAAAATCTAAACGGACCTTTTGGTCAACCCAGTACTAGTTTGCTTTGGAGCATTTCTTACACAGGTCCACTTACTCTTTCCCTATGAGATTTGAGGAAGCATAAATTCTACTGTTATCCTGAGACATATGGTTAAAAAAAAGTCACTACACAGCATTCTGTTCTAGACAATTCTAGAGATAATTAGTTAAGATCAGAAATATTTTATGTCAGTTTTAAACCTACTTCCTCTCACTCTTCACAATATAATGCTATTTCTTCTACCCAGAGAGATTAAAAAAAAAAATTGATACTCCCAGTAGATGCTTAATTTTTATGAAGCCAACCTTTCTAGAGGTTTCATAGGCTAGAAAATTGAGTAAAAAACTTTTGTATTAAGGTGTGGATGTATTTACCTGTTTTGGACCGCTAGAAAATGCAACCCCTGTGTCTCTTGACAGGTTTTAACAGTTACCCACTCTGGTGGAGTCATCTTATTCCTACACTCTTACTATTATTTGTATGCAGAGTATATTTCTTGGGAGACCAAGTCAAAATGTTTTTGGGTTTTTGTTTTTTGTTTTTAATTAATCCTTTAACTATGACATTTACTCTTGACAGATTCTATAGACTATGATGCCTTTCTAATGGCAGGTCCCAGTTCTGTGAGCAGAGTTACAGAACATTATAATCAAATTAGCTTGGCCTCTCTGAAGGTTTATAATGGTAATGATCAGGACATTTGCCTACCAGTGATGGGAATGCTGAATTTAAATTAAGCCATTTGCCTATGCCATACTTTATTCATAGCTAAATGGAGGTAGATTCTGGTCCTGAGCAAATGATGAGTTCAGATTTTTGTTTTTCTGACACTTTCCTGTCACAAGTGTGTGTATATGTGTGCCTGTGAAAGACAAACGCCAGTCCTGTTCTTATCAGAATTTCTTTGCATTTTGTTAATAGTCTGATAATAATCATAATGGTCATGAAACACATGTAATAATAGAATGTAACTAGGACTATTGGAGAAATGATACATTGCCCAGTTTGAATGAAAAATTAGAGGTACCTACCTACATTTCTACCTTTAAAAAATGCTATAGAATGTATATATTTGTGAAAGGTCGGCCATTTTAAAATTTGCATATCGCTAAACCGAAGGTAGTCACTTTGCTTCAAAACTGTTAATATTCTAGATTAAAAACAAGACCTAAATTAACTGGTAATTTGCTGAAGAGTGTTAGAGGTTAAAAATTCATTCTATTTTTAATTTAATGCTTCTTAAAAGAGTTGTGCAGCAAGATAGGTAGAAATATGAAGAGAAAGCCAGTTTGCTAACTGCAAGCTTCACAGGATATGAATTGCCTTAGTCTGAGTAAAGATTTGCCAGCTTGGAGGCAATTTTATCATTTTCCAGAAATGATGAGAGTCAGGGACATACTGGTGTATGTTAACCAGAATCAGAAGACACTAATTCAGAATAACAGGTAATTCATTTCAGTGGGAAATAGGCCTGTTATGTACACCAAAGTTCTTGTGTTGGATGGACCAGCACTCACCCTGCCTTTGGAAAATATCAGAAACCAAATTATAATCAAAAGGTTGTTTCTGTTAAGCATGGAATTAGGCCATGGTTCAGATGTTTAATGAAGTTAGGATATAATAACTTGAAGTATTCTCCAACATTATTATACACTTGCCCTCAAGGCTAGATAAATTGACTTTATGGAACAATGCATACCTTGCCCTGGGTGATGTTCAATACCAACTACCAAATTATACTCTTTCTGACCTGTGTAATAAGCAGATGTCCTTTTTGTCTAATATATCCATTTTATTTCTTTAGATATGATAATAAAATTTATCAGATTAAATCCAGTTTTTTCTTCTGGACCAGTGTTTTGTTTCATACTTCTGATTTGATATACACTATATATTGCTGTCTTCATTCAGCCAGTTTCAAAAGTGAGTTGCTGTCCTTTAGGCCTACACCAAATCAGTTATATTAATTTAGACTATCTTATAATTAATTCAAGCTTCTTCTACCTTTAACTCCTTCCTTAAAGTATGCTATTGCCTTGAGATTTCAAATCAACCTATAAAATAGCATTTTTTACATGTATTTTATTGATTATGCTATTACAGTTGTCCAGTTTTTTTCCTCTCCTTTATTCCCTTCCTCCTTGAAGCCTCTCTCCCACCAGCATTCCCCCTCCCTTAGTTCATGTTCATGGGTTATACACATGAGTTCTTTGGCTTCTCCATTTCCTATATTTATTCTGAACCTCTCCCTGTCTATTTTGTACCTACCATTTATGCTTCTTATTCCCCATACCTTTTCCCCCAATCTCCCCCCACCCTTGCCTGCTATTAACCCTCCATGTGATCTCCATTTCTGTGATTCTGTTCCTATTCTTGTTGTTCACTTAGTTGGTTTGGGTTTTGGTTAAGTGGTTTGGTTGTCATTTTGTTGTTCATAGTTTTGATCATCTTTCTCTTGTATAAGTCCCTTTAACATTTCATATAATAAGGGCTTGGTTATGATAAACTTTAACTTGACCTTATCTGGGAAGCACTTTATCTGCCCTTCCATTCTAAGTGATAGCTGTGTTGGATAGAGTCATCTTGGATGTAGGTCCTTGCCTTCATGACTTGGAATACTTCTTTCCAGCCCCTTCTTGCCTGTAAGGTCTCTTTTGAGAAATCAGCTGACAGTTTGATGGGAACTCCTTTGTAGGTGACTGTCCTCTTATCTCTTGCTGCTTTTTAAGATTTTCTTCTTTCTTTAATCTTGGCTAATGTAATTATGATGTGCCTTGGTGTGTGCTTCCTTGGGTCCAACTTCTTTGGGACTCTCTGAGCTTCCTGGACTTCCTGGAAGTCTGTTCCCTTCACTAAATTGGGAAGTTCTCCTTCATTATTTGTTCAGATAAGTTTTCAACTTCTTGCTCTTCTTCTTCTGGCACCCCTATGATTCAGATGTTGGAATGTTTAAAGTCCAGAGGTTCCTAAGCCTCTCCTCATTTTTTTGAATTCTTGTTTCTTTGTTCTGTTCTGATTGAATGTTTATTTCTTCCTTCTGCTCCAAATCATTCATTTGAGTCCCAGTTTTTTTGCCCCTCATTGTTGGTTCCCTGTATATTCTTTTTTGTTTTACCTTGCATAGTCTTCACTTTGTCTTCTATTTTTCAAGCATATTCAACCATTTCTAAGAACATCCTGATCACCAGTGTTTTGAACTGTGCTTCTGGCTCTCTCTTCATTGCTTAGTTCTATTTTTGGAGCTTTGATCTGTTCCTTCATTTGGGCCATATTCCTTTGTCTCTGTGCACCTGTTATGTTGTAAGGGTCAGAGCTTTAGGGTGGGACAACCTATGTTGGTGCTTTGTGGCACTATATGTGGGGGAGGGGTCCAAGAGGGAACAGTGCCACTTGCTCGGCTCTCAGCTGGCTTTCAGTCACTTTCCCCACTACCCACAAGCAAGTTGGGCCTTTCCGGTGCTGATTCCCAGGTGGGTGGGTTTGTGTTCTAGGACGGTGTGGGTCTCTCCAACGAACTCTTCTGTGAGGCTGGGAGTTTCTCCCACTGCTGCAACCCCCACAGGTTTTTACAGCCAGAAGATTTGAGGCTTTCTTTTTCTGCACTGGGACCCTTGGTTGTATGGTCTGTCTTGCTCCCCAGTTATTCCTTCTGGTTTATCCACATGTAGATGTGGGACCACCCAGTCCTCCAGCCACTACCTTGCTACGCATCCTCTCTGCCCCGGCTGCCATCTCCACTCCTCCTACTAGTCTGAATGAATGTTTCTTTTTTAACTCCTTGGGTGTTGGACTTCACTGCAGTTCAATTTTCTGGCAGTTCTGATTATTTTTTGTTTTTAAATTTGTTGTTGTCATCCTTCTTTTGGTTGTACGAGGAGGCAAAGTGTATCTACCTACGCCTCCATTTTGGCCAGAACTGTGTAACTTTAAAGGACAAGAGTTTCTCCAGCTGATTAACCACAGGTAATTTCTAGCCATCTGTAGATTTCCCTGGAGTTTTCAGAATGAGAATCAGTGTTCTTATCATTGATGGTCCCTGGAGGGTATGCTTCAGCAAAGTAGCTTTGTCAGTAATAGTTGTAGGCATATGTTAGTTTTTCCAACTAATAATTTTAAAACTCATTTCTGCTGGGTTTTTAAAGCTTTAGGTTAACAATTTTATTCGAGAACATGGAAACAAGGGAATTGCCCTGGCTGGTGTGGCTCAGTGTATTGAGCAGCAGCCTATGAACCAAAGAGCTGCTGGTTGATTCCCAGTCAGGGCACATGCCTGGGTTGCAGGCCAGGTCCCCAGTAGAGAGTGCTGAAGAGGCAACCACACACTGATGTTTCTATTCCTCTCCTTCTCCCTCCCCTCCCCTCTCTAAAAATAAATAAATAAAATCTTAAAACAGCAGACAAACAAGGGAATCTTTATATCACCCATTTTTTATGTTGCTATCTCCATAGAGTTGCTCTAAATCTTATCTTCCAATGACTTGATTTTTCCAGGCCCCAAATCCTCACCACTCCGTCTCCTTCAAAATCCATTCCAATTCCACAGCCTTTCCGACCAGCAGATGAAGATCACCGAAATCAATTTGGACAACGAGACCGGTCTTCATCAGCTCCAAATGTGCATATAAACACAATAGAACCTGTCAATATTGATGTAAGTATGCAGCATTGTTAGAACTAAAAAAAAAATTAAGGTGTACTTATTTTCTGCTACAGTTATAATATAAATCAGAAATAAGTGCCATTTTTCAATAATCATAGTTACGCGTGATAGACTTTTATGAACTACAAATCAGAAAAGCTTTGTCATCTTCTCTGATAGCATTAAATGCGTAACTGGCGCCAAATTGCAGGGTTATTCTGATTCTTTTTTTCCTTATGACACCATTTGTAAGAGTCTTATCTTCATTTATTTAACAGATAAACCACTTGGCCATTTCATGGTAAAGAAAAAAATAATAATACAGTTGCATGTTTTTTCTTTAAATCAATTTGAAATCTTCACCTATATTTCTAAAAGTACAAGTTTGAATTAAATAACCCTTAGCAACTAATCATTACTTTATGTGTTTGATATGTTAAGCTACCTATATCTTCTTTACTGTCTTGAATATACCATTGTATTTCATCTCTATACACCTCTTGAATTTTGGCATTTTTTAAAATATAGTTTGTCATTCAGTTTTAATCATTCATTGTTTAAAGTGCATCTCTGGTCTCATCATCATATATTGTAATCTCACCTCTTCAGTTATTTTGGCCATCTTCTTGCTGGTGACTCTTTACTTTTTTAGTTTATCTTGCACAGTGTAACTTAATTATGTACATTAGTGTCAGTTCTTCATTTAGATCTTAATTTCTGGACAGCAAAAACCGCTCTTTGGCACCTATCTTAGAACTAACCACGTAATAGGTCATCAAAAAAAAAATTTGTATCTGTAAAAGAGTTAAACAATGGCCCTAGTTGGTATGGCTCAGTAGGTTGTGCATTAGCCTGCAAACTAAAAGGTTATCAGTTCAGTTCTTGGTCAGGGCACTTGCCTGAGTTGTGGGCCAGGTCCCCAGTTGGGGGCATGCAAGAGGCAACCACACACTGATGTTTCTCTCCCTCTCTTTCTCCATTCCTTTCTCTCTAACCTAAAACAAAGTCTTAAAAAATAAAAATAAAGCAATAGAAATTTCTCATAATACAGACCAGGGGTCAACAAACTCTTCCTTAAAGGGCCAGATAATAAATAATGTAAGCTGATGGGTCATGATTTCTAATGACAGCTATTGAACTTTGTCATTGTAGTGTGAAAGTAGATATAGATAATGCCTTATAAACAATTGGAGCCTGGCTGGCGTAGCTCAGTGGATTGAGTGCGGGCTACGAACCAAAGGGTCACAGGTTCGATTCCCTGTCAGATTCCCAAAGGGTCACAGGTTCGATTCCCTGCCTGGGTTGTAGGCCAGGTACCCAGTTGGGGGCGTGCAAGAGGCAACCACACATTGATGTTTCTCTCTCTTTCTCCTTCCCTTCCCCTCTCTAAAAATAAATAAATAAATAAAAATAAACAAATGGGCATGGCTGTATTCCACTAAAATTTTGTTTATAAGTACAGGGGGCCAGCTCACTGTGCTTTGCCAGTCCCTGATATAGACAAAGAGAGGAAGAGATGAGAAAAAAGATGAAACACACAGGATCAGTCCAAAAGGACTGGTTCATTTCATTGAGTCATCCCGATAGCTGAAGTGCCCTTGTTGTCTGAGCTGTGCTGAGCTGGGATCCTTGGAATAATCTTGGAATTAGGTATTATGTTTTCTAGAACTTGTGCATGAGAATAAAGAGTATAGGTTATCCTTAATCTCTGGAAAGTAATTATATTTAAAAAGGAAATTGAAACTGTTTCCCCATGTAAACAGGGGCCTGAAGTTAATGAGGTGGTTATGTGTGTGTTAGAAGACAGGTTGTTCTAATTATACAGTCATTCGTTATGTGAGTCCTCATAATTACAAGGTAGAGTAGAGAAGCAAAAATTGTCCTAACAGGAAAATATTCACTAATTAACAGAGTACTTTAATATTAGTTTCTACTCAAATAGCCCTTCCCATTTAATACCAGCCTGCATTTCAGCCCCTTTACATCAATATCCAACATTTCATTAAAAACATAATACAAACTGATTGGAAGTCTGGCAAAAAAAATAATTTTAAGGATTTTATGAAAACTATAAAAAGTGACCTTGGAGAACTACTCAAATCATACACAGCCATTGAGAAATACGCACAATTAAATTAGTCCAGTTAATAACAGAAAATCCATAAGGATTAAAATGTAATTGACTCTTCAAATGAGAATGATTTAAATATCAAAGGATCAGTAGAGGCCCTAGAGGATAAAATCCTCTAAAATTTTTATTAACATGATTATTATGATGTAAAAGATGTATTTGAAACTAAGAATTTCAATTTGTGCTGTCATAAATTTGGTATTATGACCAACAAAAACTTGATTCTTTCTGTGTTTTTTCTAGAAATTAACATTTTTGAAATTAAAACTTAGATTTTGTTTAATGTAAGAAACCTTATAAATTTTAACTTCCATTTTTAATGATAAATTCCTAAATCAGGCTTTTTTTCCACTTTTTACTATGTGATTTTTTCTGTATTTTAAATGACCTTTTCTTAATATTAATTTTTCTCAACTAATAAGGCCTTCCTGCATCCAGCTAGACCTGAATACAAAGGGAGAAAGATATAGGAGAGGGGAATATGGAAATAAACAGATAGTGAAATAAGAAATCAAATCTTATTTCTAGGTTAGGTCTATTATCAGATGTTCATAATTGTAACCTTCATCTTTACTTTCAAAACAAACATTCTTTTAAAGATTTCATTTATTCATTTTTAGAGAGAAGGGAAGGGAGGGAGAAAGAGTGGGAGGAAAACATTGATCAGTTATGTGTCTCATGCCCCCAACTGTTCCTGCAACCCCAGGCATGTGCTCTTATCAGGAATTGAATCTGGCGACTCTTGGCTTTGCAGAACAACGTTCAACCTACTGAGCCAACGCTGGTGAGAGCTCAAAACAGTCTTTTTAGAGCGGTTTTCAGTCTTTTTCATCTAATGGCACACAAACTAATTATTAGTCTGTGGCACACCAAAAAATAGATTGTGTTGGCTGTTGTCTTTTTTTTTTTTTTTTTATTTGACAGTCTAAGAGAAAAGAGGTCAGTGCCCCTGACTAAATGGTCAGGTATTACATGCTTTAAAAATTCTTGGGGCATCTGGTTGAAAATCACTGTTTTTACTTTAACTGTTACTGTTACCACTGTTCTATTGTCTTAGGCTGGAATATTTGGACTGTCATCTTTATGTCTTGCATTTTCATTCTCCCCTATTGAGATAGTCATAAGGTATTACCTTTTCCTTTCGGCATGAATCTGAGAGGTGTTAACAACCGTCACCGTGTGGCCCATATTTCTTCATTTGAACTGCCTACTGCATTAATCTCCTAAATGGATTTCCTGCCATTGATTTCTTTCTCTCCATTTCCATTCTTTATGCTGCTACCAGCTTAATTTTTTTATGACACCTTCTATTCTCATCTCTTCCCTTGTTCCAAAACTGTCATTGACTTCCCATTGATTATAAGATAAAATATAAATCCTTTAGGCATTTTCATTCAGTATCAATCATTTCATTCAATTTCAGCCATTATTTATCATTTATTATTCCAGTAAACAAGATTTAATACTGACTTTGGGACAGACACTGTGTCGGAATTGGGAATTAAGGATGAATTAGCACAGTCTTTACCTTCAGACAAGTCATAGTCTAATGAATGAATCAGATGTATAAATAAATAATCACAAAGATATATAATGACAGTTTATTGGAGCAAGTGATAAACTCTACCTGGCTGGATCTAGGAATATTTAGCAGAAAAGGAACAACAACATTTAAGCCAGATTGTAAAAGATGAATAAGTAGGAGTTTATTAAGTACACTAGTTGGGGGTTCCAGAAAAGGGGGCATGTGTTATGGAAACAGTATGTGCTGAAATATGGAAGTACCTTTATACAGAAAGTTAGTGAGACCACTAGGATTTTATATTTATTGGTAGCCATACAACCCCCAGTAGCACCTTGTTTGCAGGTATATGCATATTTGTTTATCTGTAGACAATGCCGAAAGCTTTCTATAATACATTGAACATGATAGAAATACACTTGTAAAGAATTCACTCTTTGTTTCAGCTCATAAACAACAAGCTGCCTGTTTGCAAAGAACCTGTGAGCCTATTTAGAGACATTTGGGGCTATTCAATGCCTCACATTTTAGGTTATACTGGGTAAACACACTAATCTGAGTTCTACCTAGTCAGGTCCAAATTGCATTGCCTTGCCAGAAGACTCTTCCCCCAACCCTGAAAATTGTCCTTTGTAAAAAGCTATAGTTTAATAATAAGGATAAATTTTAACAAAACCCTTGTTGGAGCCATTTTATTTTTTTCCCTTATGTATTTTTACACATCATATTTTTATGACTAATCAGTGTCTTCTTTTTTTGTATTTTGTATTCTGTTTTTTTAATTATATTGTAAACATGTTTTCATTATTTCATCTTAATAATTATTTTAGTTGCTGCATAATACTTATTAAATATATACATCATAATATACTTTAAAAATATGTCAATAAGCCTAGAAGAAGGAAGTAATTATTTCTGACTTTCTAGTATGATAGATATTGCTGCACTAAACATCTTTGTGCATATTATTTCTTTCTTCTGAATTATTTCATTAGGGAAAAATTTCTAGAAGCGGAATTACAATATCAGAGGGTGTGAACATGTTATGGCTCTTACTATGGCCAGTAGCATTTTTTCAAGAATTGACGCAGCCATTGGTTTCGAATGGCCTGAAATAGATTTCAGCATTTGATCAGGACTAATCCTTCAATATAGGGTTAGGTTGGCAAGTGCTACAGATCTTGATTTTATCATGTTCACTAGCTAATTCCATATTCTTTCTGTTTTATGAAGTAATTATAAGACAGTTATTATTTTGAATTAATCTTTCTGTTAATGCTTAGTGGAAAATTCAGTGTTTTCATTACTTTCCTACCATATGCTTTGAATAAAATATACATTACTATTTGTTTGTAGGACTTGATTAGAGACCAAGGGTTTCGTAGTGATGGAGGTAAGTGGTGATTTCAGTTTTTAAAAACTCAGGGGAAAATGCAACTGCTTTGCTGCTTGTCTCCTTTATATTTGCTTCTTTCATGAAACAGACACAGAGAAAAATGTGTAGAGAAAAACCAAATTTTTTCTTTAGTATTTATCATTTATATCTAATAAAATACTTAACATTCATAACATGATAGAGAAAATGCAGAAATAAAAAGGCGTCTTAAATGTACTACCTCTGGTTTTAAAAGGTTATCTAGGAGATATTCTTAGATATTTTACCCACTTTATTGATTTTAAACCATCTCCAAAGATGAAGTTGCAAAATTCCCCTAGGGAACCGCCACCAGCACTTAAAGGTTGTGCTTAGAATCCATTAAAATTTGATTTTCCTCAGTTGTTCTTGGAGAATCCCTTGGACTCCCTGTCACAACTTCTCAATTTGTTAGATATTGTCAACTTCTTCTCTTCAATCTTCTAAAAGGGTTTGAAATGTACATTTTATTGAATGAACACCTAATAGAAAAGCCCAGTTGCCTTCTTTTGTCCAGTAAATAAAATAAGCAAATAAGAAATTAAATTGAGATTTTTTAAAGAATCTGAAATTCACTGTAGCACCCAGTAAAAATAGGGGGCATAAGAAAACATTGTTTAAGAAAATACTTTTTAAATAAGAATTTACTCCCACATAACGTTTTCTAAAAGATGGTATTTGAAAGTATCTTAAAGTTTTCTTCCAGATCGTTCTCTATGCTTACCTTTTCTGCTGTCTTCTTTCTAGTAAGGAAGACCTGTAATACCTGCTTATCTTGCTTAGAGTTGGTCTCGTTCACTGTGACCTGCTTTATCTTCAAAATGTCTAAGCCCAGTCTCAAAAATATTTTATATTGAATAAACATGTATAAACCATCTTCTATTGTGTTTCTATGTACCTATGAAGCTACCAAAGTAATAATCCTGCATTATATAGTGTTTACTATAGCAGATAGTTATAAAAGTGTTTTTTTGTTTGTTATTCCATGAGCCCTCCAGTTAATGTTGCTGCCAGTTTGACTTTCATATGTCTTAGTAGCTGTGGCTTTTTGAAAATTTTGCCCAATACATCCAGCATTTAAGTGTTACCATCATTTTAGCATCACAAAGTTAACTTAGTCATAAAAACAGCCTGCTTAGTACCTAAAATGAAGTGGCATTTCTTGTCCTTTTTTATGAGTCACTTTTTAAAAAATCATTGGTATTTTATGAAAATAAGCAGTTTTTTAAACATCCAGAATTATTTTGTGAAGCAGGCTTCGACTCATTTATTCCCCATGACTTCTTTCATTTCTTCTGTGTCTGTCTTCCTGTGTTTGCCTGCCCCTCTCTTTCTCTTCTAACAGCCCCTTTGAACCAGTTGATGCGCTGTCTTCGGAAATACCAATCCCGGACTCCCAGTCCCCTCCTACATTCTGTCCCCAGTGAAATAGTGTTTGATTTTGAGCCTGGCCCAGTGTTCAGAGGTAGTTGGGCTCTTCTTTCTTGTTTTCACCCAAAGCAAACTAAATATAAACTACAGATACTGTTTGTGCTTCACCCTCACAGTGTGTGTTTGTAAGTGTGAGAGTTTTCAGTACCTGATTTCTGCTTGGCCTGGCTGGAATGCTCTGAATGTGCTTCTCACACATACTCACTACCACAAGCTTTCTGTATGTTGTCTGTCATAAATTTTAAAAACAAGTAAAGTCTGAGATTTCCATCTTGTTTTTTTGTTACATTACTTTTTGGTCTTTATAATGTCTTAAACTTCATGGGTGGCAATAAATAATGTGGGAGGGGTGTCCTTTGAATTTCTTTTATTTTAATCCACTTAGGTGGTCACTTTGATGACTATTAGTATTTGTTATTAACTTTTGTGGTTTTTAAAAAGTAAAAATGAAAATGGAAATCCTTATTGACATTTTACTAGACTTTTGGCTTTATTTTTTCTGTAATATCAGCAGTATTCTTTTTTAAAAGTAAGACATCATATCAAAGGTAGGGAGCTTTCAAAAGATTTTTTAATATATTTGGAGCATTTCAGCATACTTCAGAAAATATGAGGAATGTTACTTTTAGCTATACCTTAATATGAGGAAAAAGTGAGCAGTATAATTTTAGTCTCTCGTTTTATCTTACCATACTTCAGTGGTAAAACTGATTTTTTTTTTTTTTATTTAAGTCAAAATTCAGACAGGAATTTGCTATAAATAGTTTTAAAGAATTTACTGGCTGTTGCTAGTTAGCGTCTGCCACTTACTCTAAACGTGGTGGTGGTGGTGGTTCAGATTTTTGCTCTCAGCCCAGCTGTTCAGAAAATCCATAGAATGGTCTGGAAGTCATGCAGTGCCTGTGCGTAATAACAGTACTAAGTAGGTCAGAACTGTGAAGCCTGGGTAGTTAAGGCTGTATGATGTTGACAGTTACCAGTGGAAGGTAGAAATGGAGTGTGCTCTCGTTAAGAGACCTTCCAGATAACATTTTCTTCTAGAAATTTACATATGATTATCAAAATTCCATATGATAGCATATGTGATACAGTAATGATAAAATTTGTACCACATTTAACATTAAATTTTGCCATTGGTATCCCTGTTCTTTGAAAGATAGTGACTGCCCCCCTTCAAGAATAGTAATCTTTTCAAAAAAATTTTTTCTTGAAGTCTTTTTGTTCTGTATTTGCAAATATTTTTTGACATCTCAGTCCTACCTAACTGTATTCAGGCTCCGTTAGGAATCATTGCCCTGAACCCCTCTAAACCACGTGGTACTGTACGTGACCTTAGAATTATTGCCACTGAGCCATCATTTGGAAGAGTACCTATCAGAAAGGTATGCACCCCTGCCAACTGAGTCCATTTGCAAAGAATGCATCCCTTGGGCTCAGTTCGCTGGTAGAATATTTGCTTTTATAGTAACTTGGCTGAGAGGCCATCTCACTTAACTTTGCTCTCACTTGTGAAGGCAGGGATTCTTCAGAGTCTTGAGAAACCTGCTAGTTTTGTTTATAGTAATGTTGTATGCTGGCAACAAATAATCTTTGTTTATTAAAATAAGCCTTCTGGAAATGATGAAACTGACCAGTATCTCTCACTCTTAAGTAGTACAGTATGTGGTGTAGGATTTTTTTTTAATTTTAGTGGCTTATATGAAAAAGCCAGATATTTTCAACATTAAGGTCATTTTTAGGATATGTTTCCATTTGGGGATTTCCATCTTTTTTATATTGATTGGCTGCTGAAGCAACATAAAATAATTAAAAGCTTATTTTTCATATTGGCTTTTAAATTGACTTTGCTTTTTTATTTTTTATATCAAAGAAACAGAACCTTGGGAATATTATTTAGTATATATCTTTTATATTAGAGAGATTTCTTTTCCTCAGGATATGCACCAATAAGCAAAGTGTATATCTGTAATCAGATGTTTTAAAGGTCATTAAATTGGCCAGAAAACTAAAAGAAATTATAGTGCTAATCACCAAATGAGGCCCCTTTTTGGCTTCTCCTTTCTAAAAGGTCTATGCTTGAACATGCACTGCATTTTTTAAATAAGTCTAAATCTCCCCCAACCCTCTGCCCCCCATAAAGTAACATACTTGATCCTCCTTTAATGTATATCTTTTTTTCTTTCACTAACTTAGGATCAACTACAGGTTTATCTGCCACCCCCCCTGCCTCATTACCTGGCTCACTCACTAATGTGAAAGCGTTACAGAAATCTCCAGGACCTCAGAGAGAAAGAAAATCATCTTCATCCTCAGAAGACAGGAATCGAATGGTAAGAGTATATGGTATCTCTATTCTTCTGTGTTGTTCTTTATAGAAGTCATAGCCAAATCTAATGTCACCTTTTAGATATATTGATATGTGACACAGAATTCCAATAATCAAATAAATTTAAGAGCTGGTGATTGCTTAAAGCATATTCACATAACACAGATTTTTTTCCTCTCAACTCCAATGTAATTGAAAAGGCAGTTTTGAAAGGGTAAGAATACAGTTGACTCTTGAATAACATGGATTTGAGCTACTTGGACCTACTTACAGGTGAATTTTTTTCAATAAGTAAAGAGTCATCCCTCCATATCCCCAGATTTTGCATTCGTGATTCAGTGAACCGATGATTGAAAACAGTATTGGTCCTGAAACCAGTCTCCAACAGGTACCAAGGGATCATTATGGTTAGGTTTCAGGGGAAATCAAAAGTTACATGCCAATTTCACCCGTGCTTCTAAACCCCACATTGTTTGAGAGTCAACTGTAGTGTTCTGTTTCTAAAATAAGGAAAAAGAGTAAGCTCGTATTTTAGGAAGCATTGTTAGGTGCATATGTTCTAAAGGGCTTCTCTGAAATTCAAGTATCTACTAAATGACATAATTCCCTATTTGAAAAAATAATTTTCTGAAGTCTGTATTAAAAACTAATAATTTAATTTTAGTAATAGTGTATTAATAGTATATGCTGGGTAGGAGGAGTCTTTACCTTACCAAAGTGGTTGTATATGTTGACAGTTTTTTGAGAGACTGGATCAGGTAAGATACGAGGAAATTTAGCAGTGACTGGAAGAAAGTAAGTAAATAAATTATCAGCAGTTACCGTAGTATGTTAACTTAAATTTTGGCCTTTGGAGCCAAAACTAGCCACAGATGTATAGTACTTTTCTTGGCCATAGTTGTCCTCCGAGTTACAAGACTTCTATTTTATTGATTTTAGTGATATATATTTTTCATACCCTATACATAATTTTTGATAAATTGTTTTTGTCCTAATACTGACTTAGGTCTTAAATTTAAGTTCTATTTTGTAGAAACCATACTTCTTTCTTCCAGAGAGTGTTCTTTCTTTCTTTAAAAGATATTATCTCTTTCTAACTTAGGTACCCTTCATATATAGGAGAAAGTATTTAGTGTGAAACCTAAGGTTTTCCTTTTTGTTTGCTTTTGTTTGACTTTTGCACTATTTTTATCAAGAAAACACTTGGTAGACGGGATTCAAGTGACGATTGGGAGATTCCTGATGGGCAGATCACAGTGGGACAAAGAATTGGATCCGGGTCATTTGGGACAGTCTACAAGGGAAAGTGGCATGGTATGTATGTATTATGGTGACCTTGTCACAAGTTATAATAATACGATGTATCTGACAACTTTTATTTTAAAAATCAAAGGGAGTATTCACTCTGTAAATCATCAAACTTTTTTGATTACATTCAAGAGTTACTAAAGTTTTCTAACAAAAAGTTTCAAACAAAAATATTCAGTAAAAACTGAGTCACAGCAACCAGGTCTCCTATCATTATATTACCTACAATTCTTTTTTAGGTAAAATGTCTTTATTGTTTGAAGCATAAAAAGAGTAAACATTTCATTTCTTAGTCATCTCAGTGAGGTTATGAAAATACACTGCCACTTAGTCTGTTTAAATTACTGAAAATGTCTAGAAGTTCATACTTAATATGATATAAAAAGACACCTAAAACACAATGAGATAATAAAAAAATGACCTCACTGATACAACTGAATATTTAGTTATAACTTTTAAAGATGATGATTCTCCAAGTGAGCTAATTCCCAAGATGTTTTTTTCTTTGATAATTTTTCTGCTTATAATTTTATTTGTGTTATAAACCACAAGTATATTAAAAGTTTATTACCAGAGGAATAAATGGAATGGAAACATTTTAAAATGTTCAGCCTCGTTAGTTATCAGAATTGCAAAATCAAAAAGTAGAAATCATTTGCATCTCAAGTGGACAAAAATTATTTTTTAACTGGTTATATTTAGAGTTGTAGTTATAATGCTGCAGGTGGGAAAATAAATTGCTACAAGTTTTCTGGAGAGAAATTTGACAATATGTACATGAGGCCAATAATTCCATTTGTAGAACTTTATAATTAGGAAGTAATCGGACAGACACAAACAGATATCTGTATATCAATTAGAAGTTTAATGTTAATGGAAATGGAAATTAAGTGCCCATTGAGTATTATTTAAATAAATCGATAACCTCCATATACGATTATATATAAATTAAAATAGTATGGTAGATTTATATTTATTACTATGGAAAAGTATCTGTGGTATATTAAATTTTACAAAGAAGGATGCATAATATCCCACATTATGATGCTACATAGAAATATATTTAACAATTTTTAAAATGATCATCAGTATTTGAGTACATATATTTTTAGGTTATCTTTTTATGCAAATTCATAAATAGTCACACTGACACATATAAAAGCCTAGTAAGATATACATCAGCAATGGTCATTTATGAGTGACGTGATTATGGGAAATATTTTTTCTTTATGCATTCAAAATGTTTAATATTTTTACTATGAGCAGTATATGACTTTGATAATCAGGAAAAATAATTTAATTGTATCAAAGTATAATATACGTGCAAAAAAGTTAAGTGTTCCAGTAGCTAAAATCTCACTAAGTGAGCATGTCTATAGTCAATAAACAGAACATTACCAGCATTGTCGAAGTCCAGCTCATGTCCTCCTACCCCAAGGGGTAACCCCTCTCCTGATTTTGACAGAAATAATAGTGTACACTCTTGTGTCTTGCCCCCTTAACATTGTTTATAAGATTTGTCTACATTCCTGTGTATAGTGGTAGGTTATTCATGCTTTATATAGTATTCCATAATGATTCCTTTTTCTGATGACTGTGTGATGCACATTTTAATAGTTTTCCATTTGGGCCTGTTACAGTTGCTGCTGTTATAAATATTCTTAGTGCATGCATGTCATTTGATGAACATGTATGTCCAGTTTTGCTGGGTATACACCTAGGAAAGAATTGTGGGGCCACTGAGTATGCATGCATTCAGTTTTATTAGATACTGCCAACAGTGTTTCAAGTGGTTGTACCAATTTACATTCTCATTGGCAATGTGTGTGAGTTGTAACTGTTTCACATAAAGTTTTTTTTTAAATAATGGTTATAGTTTTAATAAGTTTCCTAAGCAAAGGAACAAATGATCCATGGATTGAAAAAAAATGTTAACTACTCTAATAAAGAAGTTTTGGAGTTTTCTATTTCAGCCAAGCTCCATTGGGCCTGTCATTTGTAGTTTTAACATTTAGTAAGTAAATCATCTAATTTAATATTGTTAAATAACCAGGAAAATACCCAAGAGAAAAACAAAGTTTGCTGGTTTTTTTGGATTGGTATTTTGAAATAGTAGTATAAAAATATCATTGTTAGTTTAGTTCTTATCCTTAGAAAATTAATGCAGTTAAGGAAGGTATGGTGTAATTTATTATAAGTTACACCATAAAGCAGTTTAATAATGTGTGGATTTAGGCCATGGTAATTAGTGGTACTTAGTGAAATACCCAATAATTTTTTTTATATTTTTAAATTTAAAAACCAGAATGACATTTAGAATGACAATTACCTTTTAGGTGACGTGGCAGTGAAAATGTTGAATGTGACAGCACCCACACCTCAACAGTTACAGGCCTTCAAAAATGAAGTAGGAGTACTCAGGTGAGTTAGTGTGAATTATTGTTTTCCAGAGAAGTTATCTTTCACTCCTGTTTCCAGTAGTCACCACTGTTAGCTGTAAAGACTTACTCAAAATGGATAAAACAGAGTTCACATATATTTTGTCTTTAACCATATTCTTGTAAGTGGTCTGCAGTGTTGTATTGGACAGCTGGTAGAAGAATTAAGCCTAGAGTGAATTAATGGAAATGTAGTATTCTGCTTATAAGAAATAATACTTCCACTTATGGAAATAATACTCTCAAAATTCTAATCTGACCAGAGCACATTTAGAGATTGTATCATGTCCTGGAACTTGAGGAACATTAACAAACTGGAGTATGTAGAGGCAAGGACAACTTAGATGGGGATGATTCTAGAACTGTAACTTAAGGGGGAAAGTACCAGGAATCAGCAGAACTGAGGGTATTGGATTCATAGAAGGCTGTTATGTTCTAGGGTACAGACTCTTGTTCCAGAGAGCAGGACAGGGAAGACAGTGGAGGAGTTGTGGAAATATGATTGTTTTCTCAACCCAAAAAACTTTCTAAAACTAGAACCATATTAAAAAAAAAGAGTGGGAGAAAATAGACATTAGTCTCAGTGATGAGCTTCTCATAATTGAAGGTATTTAAGCAACCTCTAGTTTCCTATCTGTCTGGTATATTAAAAAATATTTCTGGAAAGAGTAGAATGTTGAACTGGACAATTACTAATGTCTCTTCTAAATTTAACCTTCTTTTGCCTTTTTAAAAAATATCTTTTTCTGACAACATCTTACTGATAGACTACTTTGGCCTCTTTTTTAAGATTTGCTGAAGTTTATCAACATTTACTGTTTACTGTCTTATTTCTTTTTGTAGGAAAACTCGACATGTGAATATTCTACTCTTCATGGGCTATTCAACAAAGCCACAACTGGCTATTGTCACCCAGTGGTGTGAGGGCTCCAGCTTATATCACCATCTCCACATCATTGAGACCAAATTTGAGATGATCAAACTTATAGATATCGCACGACAGACTGCACAGGGCATGGAGTAAGTTCCATTCTGTTAAATATCTTATAAATTACTTTTGAACACCACTGAGGGTGTTTTAAAGATTTTAGCTGATAATCTTTTGTATTGCTTTTTAAATTATTGTCTAGGAACATATGGACACTTTTAACTAATGGCTGGCAATATGAGACTATGAAATAAAATTGTACTACAATATTCTAAACTTAAAGTATTAATAAATGTGACTACAAATTTATATTTAATATATTGTGATATAACTAAGCAATAATATGGTTCAGAAAACAAAAATAGGTGAGCAAGCAACCACTAAAAATTATTAGCAGTTACAGAAGTATATAAAATAATTATTTTCTCCAAGTGCCCATATTTTCTTTTGCAAAATGGTCATTTGTCTATAACAAAATAAAATGAAAATCTATATTCTGATCCTCTTTGAGGATTTCAGGTTGAATTGTTCATATCCACTGCATTGTGCTCTGTAATTCAAAAGATAAAAAGTAAATTTATAAAATTTACCATAGGTAGGATCTGAATCTGTTCCAGTCTGAAAGATTATATTAAAATCTTGTGATGAGTAAACCATGGCAGAAATAGTAAACGTTGAGAGAGAAACAAAGATTGTTCTCTCCTCCCTACCCCCCAACTAAGTGTACTGCCTCCTCAGGGACTTTGTACTTGTTATTTTCTCTTTGGGATACTCATGGCACAAATATCCATAGAGCTTCTTCTCCCCATGTCTCTGTTCAGATGTCACCTTTTCAAAGAAGCCTTCTCTGGTCACCTTAAATAACTAACTAATGACCCTGGGTTACCCTCGCATTCTATACCCCTTTGTTTTTGTATTTTAACTCCCAGTCCATATGACGTATTTGTTTACATTGTCTGTCACTGCCACTAGAATAGAAGCTGTATGAGAGCAGGGACTTTGTTTTGCTCATTGTTTTATCCCTAATGTTTAGAACAGGGCCTGGGCTGTGATAAGGTACTCAAATCATATCGGTGGAATTAAAAAATGAAGAAGGATTACACACAACTGAGTATTATTGCTAAGTTTGCTTTTTAGAAGAAACAGAAGCCAAATCCCTTCACATACCAAAATTGAGAAATGTCAAGGAAAGGAAAAATAATCAATGAAATACTAAAAGGATAGCAGAGGGGGAAAGGTTTTTGCTATAAACAGAGGCAGCAAAAAATAGTCCTAAAAATTGTTTTTAGAAACAGTGATGGAGCAGTCAAATGCCAGCATTGATTAAGACAAGAAATGACAGAGAAGATTACTATCAAATTGGAATAGTTCTATAGTCTTTGGGGGGATAGTCGGCGAAGAGGCAGTATTTTTCCATTGCTTTTAGTTCGTGACCTTTAAGTATAAACTTGCGGTATATTTATCTACTCTGAAATACTTTGCTTACATTTTAAGTAACACTCACTATATAATGAGCATACCTGGCTATGAATGTAGAACATCCATGTGTGGTAGTTAGCAGAGGGGAAGGGATGCAGAGGAAAGAGGGTAAAGCGAGTCAAATACAAGGTGACCAAAGGAGGCTAGACTTCAGGTGGTGAGCACACAATAGTGTGTCCAGATGTCGTTATAAAGTTGTATACCCAGAATTTATGTAATGCTAGGAACCATTGTCACCCTAAAAAATGTAATTTTTAAAAATTAATTATTTTTTTAAAAAACGAATTCTACTTCCATAGAATCCAAAAGAATAAAATAAAGGAGAAAAAATAATTAATTTTTAAAAATTAATTATGTTTTAAAAAAGAAAAGAATTCCATTTCCTTAGTATCTAAAAGGAATAAATTCTACCAAGGAGGTAAGAAAGAGATTGTACTCTAAAAAGAACAGAACATCGCTGAAAGAAATTGAAAAGAAACGAGGTTTGGTACACAATATTTGAGGTGTACTTAGTACCACTGAATTGTATGCTTAAAAATGGTTAAAATGGAAAAATTTATACTATATATAGTTTATCATAAAGTTAAAAACAGTAAATAAATAAAATGACTATGTGGGTTTCAGCTAAAGTGATTTATGCTATCTTTTGAAACTTCCCTAAAACTATAATAAATGATTGTTTTTTAAACATGAATTTATAAGATTCGAGTTAACAGAGAGGAAGGAAGTAATATTGACAACATTTTAAAAGCTAGAGAGCGGATGGAGAAGTAAATGATCTTGGCCTTAGTAGACCCAAAAAAGCTAAATCATTAGTTGGCAATGAGGAAATAAAAATTAACCTGATTTATACCACAGAATCCTCAAAAGTCTCAGGAATTGGCAGTGCCGGGTATCTCTGGAGGAAAGAGAGTACATAAATGAAAAGGGCTGTCTCAGAATCTTGTCTCCTGCTCTGTGCACTGGGTGACTGCCCCACTGCTACCCCGGCAGTAGGCTGGAAGCTTATTCTCTGGAGAGGGAAGAACAAATATTTCTGGACTAGGGACATGGACTTGGACACTCTACTGCAAACGGGGACTGAATGATGAATGGAGAGTTCCCCAGACTTTTTTTTTTTTTTTTTTCCCATTTGTTTCCCAGAATGCTAGCAGACAAACCTTCCCCTTCACACAAGATGTTGGAAGAGTCTTCTGCGAAGAATCTTACCAGCCAAGAGGAAAGATCCAAAGGTGGAGACAGAGATTACACCTAGATAACTGTACAGGGAAGTTCAGAAACAAGCAGTCCATCTATAAACTAAAGCTTTCAGACAGCTTTATAGTCCCTCCCTCATTCTGAGTAAGACCAATTATCTCTGGCGACCTGCCATCAGAGGGAAGTCTCTGATGCCAGTGAGAGAGACCAAAACAAATGGGGGGTAGGGAGGCAACTAGGAATAAACAAATACAATGCAAGAAGAAATGCCCTTCCCCCAAAAAAGCCTGTCAGTCACTTCAGTGATAAAAGAAGATTTTTCTATTCCTGAAACAAGAACAGATGCTTTAAAAGGAACTTTCCAATAACTACATAAAAATGTTAAAATGTTGATACCAACAGTACACTGGAAGTGACATCCTTTGCAGGTAAACTTAACCTTTAAAGGTTTGGTTCCTCCTCTCCATTCTCCACCATTATTTCACAAAATCCATAGACTTTAAATAGCCATTAATAATATACTTTTACAGAGCCCTCATTTCAAAATAGCCGCCAAATGTTTCCCAGATACTGTGAGGGTGAACTAACTACTTTCCAAAATATATTCTAAAGTCCCAGGGCATACACAGAACATGAGCATATTAGCTCGTTGTATAGTACACTGGGTTGCAGTCCCTCTTAGGATAAAACCTCTAGTCATTAGCAAAGTTAAATAATTACGACTCTCAAATGTGTCACCTTTATTGCATTATAGAGTATGAGCAGACAGTGATGGATGACATTTTCCCTGTGTAGTTCTGTGTTTCCTTAGTAAAAGATCATTTCTGATTCCTAGGTTTACCTGAAGGGAGCAAAGCTATTCTAATAGTAGATAATTAGAGACTTACTCTTAGGAATCAAGGTTCATATAGTATGTTTATCAGTTTCTCATCTGACAGTCATTGATTCAGCCTAAGGGCCAAGATATTTCTAGAATGTGTTACTAAAGAAAATTCAGGAATAGTCATTCATCATGTTATCTATTCGCAGGACTTTCAAGATTTTTAATGTCAGTGTAATATTTACGGTATAATTTTTAATTTAGCTTTATTAGAAAATTTACTAAGTGTTAGATCAAGGAGTCACAAAGAGAAAGTTATGGTCTGATGTTATACTCACAGAATTGTTCTGAATATAAGATGATTAAAAATAATTTGGGGATAAAACCTCACAGTTTACTTTTTTAAAAAATAATAAAAGGCATGCCTCCCTTTACTCATAAAGAAGTCTACTTAAAAATAGGATGAATTGAAGCTTAAAACATGGTAAATATGTATTAATGATTAAAAATAATTCTAACTGATCAAAGAATATCAATAATGAATATGATTTTTTGGTGAATAAAAACAATAATAGAAAGGAGGATGCTGATAATCAGAAAAATTCAAACTAAAACAAACAAGTACTATTTTTTACCCAGTGGAACTGGCTAAATGCCTAAATTCTGACAAGATCATGTGTTGATAAAGGTTAGGGGAATTGTTTACTGGGACAGGCCTGATACAACCAGCCACCCTGGGGGTGTTTTGGAAATATCTGTTAAAATGGAAAATGAGTGGTCTACCCCAAGAAACACAAACTTTTGTTCCAAAAGATGTGTATAGGAAGAGATGTATTATAGAGAAACATATTAATATTGAAAAATTAGAAACAATGACCATCAGTAGAGGACTGGATAAATAAAATATTAGCACATATGTGCAGGGGAATAGTATGCAGTAGAAATATATATGCATCAACATCAGCTTTAAAATGCGTCAAGTGAGAATAGCAAGCTGCAGCCTAAAACCACTTAAAATTTTAAAAACAACATTTTTTATATTTGGGGTTTTTAAAGTCATACATATGTTTATATGTAAAAGTATTAAGGATTGGAAGGCACACACCAAGCTCACTAGTGGTTGGCTGTCTCCAGGAATGGCAAAAAGGTGTCAAGATGGGGGCAGCTATCAAGCAGAAGTGCTTTAGCTTTACCTGCAACATCCTAATTGTTTATGTCTTTTGATAAAAGATTCTACAGTTATGTTTTACTTTCATAACCTTTTTACAAGGATACACTTTGAAAAAAGACAAGAGGAAAATGTGTAAAAAGTTAAAAAAGATTGATTATGGTGTAAATATTATTGAATTCTACATAATCCTTTTTTTGCAGTTTTTCTTAATTTCAAAATAAAAGTTATAAAGAAATACATAATCAGAAAATGTTAAGATTAGTAACCACCAATAATCTACCATCAAGAGAAAAGTACTATTAATATTTTTGTGTGTATTTTCATTCTTTCCAAATTTATTTTAATACTATACACAAGAGTTTTTTGTTGTTGCTATTTTAAATATGGAATCATATTGGGTGTTGCCTTTTTTCACTCCCTCCTATTTTAAACATCTTTACTGGTCAATAAGTACTATTTTCTGACCCCAACTCTGCTGTATATTGGTAACTCACTCTCCCCTTCCTTTTTAAAGATTATTTCAGAATGGTTTTATTTTTTTTAAGATTTTATTTATTTTCTTTTTAGAGAGAGTGCAAGGGAGGGAGAAAGAGAGGGAAAGAAACATCAGTGTGTGGTTGCCTCTCATGCACCCCCTACTGGGGACCTGGCCTGCAACACAGGCATGTGCCTTGACTGGGAATCAAACTGGTGGGCCTTTAGTTTGCAGGTTGGCACTCAATCCACTGAGCCACACTAGCCAGGTCTCCCCATTCTTTTTTTTTTTTTAATACCAACTATGTTCTGTGTTTTTTTAAATATACATAGTAATGTATTTAGCAATTATAGTACTTATTATATGCCAGACATTGTTCTGTGTACTTTACATATACAACCTCATTTAAGTAACTAGGGTACAGAAAGGTCAAGTAACTTGTCCAGAGTACTTTCCCTTAACCTTTACACCACCTGCTGCTCCAATTTAGTCAGTCCTTTTGAACAACTCCTAGCAGGCCCTTAATGTCATACAGGGGTCATACTTTCAGTTCCATAGTTCATTTGCTCTTCTCACCTAGACAGTCCTCAAATTTCAATACCTATTCTCCAAGAACAGTCAGCTTACCATTTCTCTAAGAAAATTAGAAGCACCCACCACATTGTTAACCCACCTGCCTATGTTCATGCTCAGTTTTTCTGCCTTGTCACTAAGAATAAAAGCCAATCCTTCCATTATTCTGTGCACTAGGTGCCTCCCTACTCATGGATGCCTTCTGAGCAGATCCCCCCCTATTCATCACCAGGTTTTCCTTTTCTAACAGATTTTCTCCTATTTTAAAACATTTTTCTTATAATGCACATTTGGGAGAGTATTGACAATTGTTGAATCTAGGTGGAAGGTATCTGGTTGTTTGTTATATTATTCTTTCAACTTTTCTGTCATGCTTAAAAATTTCACAATATAAAAGTTGTAGAGGTGTCTTCCTTGATCCCACTTCCCTCTCAAGCTATCACCGCATTCTTCTTCCTTCCTTTACAGTAGAACTTCTCTAAAGAGTTATTGGTACTTACTCTCTTGATTTTTCTTCTCCCCTTTTATCCTAGACCCTACTCCAATCAGCTTTGCCCCAACTCTCCACTGAAATATCTCCTGATAAGATAGTTACCATGTAGCTACACATCCATTGGTTCAGTTCTCAGTCCTCAATCTGTTTGCTCTATCAAAAAACATGGTGAAGTTGATCTCATCCTTCATGAAATATGTTCTTAGAGAGAGAGAGGAAGGGAGAGAGAGGGAAACATCGATTTGTTGTTCCACTTATTCATGCTTTCATTGACTGATTCTTTAATGTGCCTTGACTGCAGATTGAACCCACAACCTTGGCGTATTGAGACAACACGCTAACCAACTGGGCTACCCTGTCAGAGCCCCAAAACACCATCTTAATCCCTTGCTACTCAAAATATGGTCTGAATAGGATTTGTATACCACCTGGAGCCTTCCAGGAATGCTGAGGTTTAGGTACTACCCCAGATCTGAATAGGAGTCTGTATTTTAACAAGATCCCTAAATGATTTGTATGTCTATTGAAGTGTGAGAAGCACTACTGTAAAGCATGTTCTCCTGATTTTCATTCTTATTGTCTGTTCCCCTCGGCTGGTTCTTCCAAATCAACTCCTTAACCTCTATAAATGTTAGAAAACTCCAAGGATCTTTCTTTCCTTGGTGAGCTCATTCACTGTCATGGCTTGAAATACCACTTAATTACCATTTCTGTGCCAGTCTCCAGCCAAGTCATTTCCTCTGTACTCCAGACTGTCGTATCAAACTGTCTGCTTAACCTCTCCACTCGATTGTCTAATGGGCATCTCAAATTTAATGTGTCTAAAACTGAGGTCCTGAACTTCTTCTCAAGCTTGCTCTTCATGCATCCTTTTTATCTCAGTAGCTGGCAGCTGTTCCATTAGCCACTAATGTCTAACATTTTAGTGATTACCTTTGACCTCCCTTTTTCTCACACCACATAACCAGTCTTTTATCAACTCCTGTTGGTTCTGTCTCTAAACTATCTAGAATCTTACAACTTTTCATCATCTATGTTTCTATCACTCTGATTCAAGCCACCATTATCTCTTGCCTGGATAGTGCCTGCTTCCACCCTTAACCCACCTTCAGTTTATTCTCAAGACAGCAGTCAGAGTGGTCCTTTTAAGACTTAGGTCAGGCCTTGACTGGTGTGACCCAGATGGTTGGGTGTCGTCCCACAGAGCCAAAGGTTGCTGGTTTCATTCTCGGTCGGGGCACATGCCTGGGTTGCAGGTTCAGTCCCCAATGAGATCAACTGGTCAATGTTTCCTTCTCACATTGATGTTTCTGTCCTACTCTATCTCCCTCCCTTCCTCTCTCTAAAAATATGTAGATACAATCTTTAAAAAAAAAAAAGAGTTAGAATCAGATTGGAATGATGAACAACACAATAGATGATGTGTTGTGGAATTGTGCACCTGAAACCTATATAATTTTATTTACCAGTGTCACCCCAAGAAATTCAATAAAAAAGCTAAAAAAAAAAGACTTAGGTCAGATTATGTTGCTCCTCTGCTCTAGTGCCTTCACATTTCACTCAGAAAGAAAACCAAAGTCCTTACAATAGGCCTTTCTCAGTGTGACCACCACCACAGCCCTCCCTCTTCCACTGCCTTTTCTGTTACCTCTCTCAACTCATTTGCTATTCTTGTCCCTCATATTTCCGTCCTGCAAACCACAGTTTGCCTTCTTGCTGTTCTTAGAACATGATAAGCACATGCGTGCCAGGGCTTTGCCCTTGCTAGTCCCTCTGCCTGCTGTGTTCTTACCCCATAGCTGCATGACTCTCTCCCTCCCTTCTGAGTCTTTACTCAAAATGTTCTTTGAAAAGAATCCCTCTCTAGCCTAAAATTATAACCCCCTGCAACTCAGCATTTCTTGATCTCCACCTATAGGATACTTTATGTTCTACTGATATATCTTTTTTTATTTTCTGTCTTCCATATGAAAATGTAAGCCCCTCAAGTGTAGAGATGGTCTGCTTTATCTTCAAGACTTGGGAGAGTTGTTGCTTAGCATATAGTGGGCTTTCAATAAACATGTTAAGTAAATGAAAGAAAGAACCCATAGAGGTAAACATTATTGTCTTCATTTTACATGTTAGGAGTCCAGAGTTCAGTGAGACTGTGTAATGTATCCAGATCATATGGCTAGTGAGCGACACAGCTGGTTGAAGCCCGAATCTGTGTGCTCAAAACTCGTGCCCTTTCACTGTGCCTCTCTGGTCATCTCACTTAAGTCCTTGGGCTCTGGTTTTCCCATCAACCTACATGGAATTGTCATTTTGTTTGCCTCACAAAGAAGATATGTGATGACTATGAAACCAAATGATGTAAAAAAATATTCTGCAAACTTTAAAATGCCAAACATGTTCCAGAGGGTGGTTGTAATTCTGTTTTCTTATAAAACTTTTATAGTGTTTACTTTTAGTTTTAGGTCTTCAGTCCACTTCAGATTGATTTTGCATGTCTGGTATGAGGTAAGGGCTGAAGGTATTTTTATCTCTTTATAGATATACAGTTGTTTCAGCAATATTAGTTGAAATGACCATTCTTTCCCCCAACTGAGTTACCTTGTCTTATAAATAAACAAATACTATGCTTTTGATTATATGTGGTTTTAAGTATGGTTTTTGCTATTCATCAGTGTCATTATACTCCGTGTTTATAACACATTCTCATTTATTTTCCTTAGGCCAATATTCTACTTAGAAGCTGAGAGTATTTTCCAAAGGGGGATTATATTCTCTCTGATGCAGGTCCCAGCTAGGAAACAAAATACATAGAAATATATTCATGTACTTAAAAGACTCAATATTGTTAAGATGTCAATTCCTAACAAATTAATCTGTGGATTCAATGTAATCCCAATCAAAATCTAGCCTGCTTTTTTTGTAGAAATTGACAAGTTGATCCTAAAATGTATATGGAAATGCAGTGGCTAGAATTTTCCAATTTTGAAAAAAGAACAAAATTGAGGGACTTCTAGTGTGAGATTTCAAAGAATATATTCGTATGTTTATAATCAGTGTTTTTGTTTTGTTTGTTGCCACGGCTTTTCATGGGGAAAGGATGGTCCTTTCAACAAATGTTGCTGAAACAACTGGATAGTCACATGGAATAAATAAATAAACTATTAACCCTTACAAGACATAAATATTAACTTGAAGTGGATCAAAGAACTAAGACAAAAAGCTGAAAATGTAAAATTTCTAATGGAATCATAGGAGAAACTCTTTGTAGATTAAAGATAGGCAAAGATTTCTTAGGATACCAAAAAAAAGTCATAAAAGCAAAAAATCAAATTGGGTTTTATCAAAATTGAAAACTTTTGCTCTTTAAAAGATACTCTTGAGAAAAGAAGCAACACACTTGAAGAAAATGTTTGCAAGATACATCGAAGACTTGAATCTAAAGCATATAAAGAATGCTTAGAACTTTGTGATAAGACAAACTACCCACTGAAAAATGGGCAAAGATTGGAGTGCTCTCTTAGAGAAGATGTAAGAATGGCAAATAAGCACATGCAAAGAGGTCCCAACATCATTAAACATTAAGGAAAAGCAAATTTAAACAACAAGACACAATTACATACTCAGGAGAATATTCAACATTTGCAAGTATTAGCAAGAATGCAGAGCAACTAGAACTCATACATTACTGGTAAGGATCTTAAGTGGTACAACCACTTTGGCAGTTTCATTAAGAGTTAAAATTAGTATATAAGCCATTGTAATCCTACCTCTCTACCCAAGAGAAATGAAAACATAAATCAACAACAAACATTTGGACAGAAATGTTTATAGTATCTTAATCATAATCACCAAAAAACAAGAACAACCCAAGTATCTACCAGGTGTGTGGATGCACACAACCCGTGTGTGTATCTCAGAATCGTTATGCTGAGTAAAAGGATTTAAATTATTTTGTTCACATGAAATTTTAGAAAAGGAAGTCATTATTGATAGTTGCCTCTGAGGGGGCTGTCATTAATTGCACATATTTAAGAAGAAACTCTTGGGAGTGGTAGATACTCGTCTTGATTAAGGCTGCTCATCACACAAGTGTATATACTTAAGATTCAAACTACATAAAATTTGGGGCATTTTGTGTTGTATACAAATTACACCTCAATAAGTTTGATTTTTTTTAAGTGTGAGAAACTGAAAAATCTAAGTAAAAATAGAATTTGGGCCACTATGGAGTACACCTGAAAAATGTGTGAACTCAAGGGATTTTTAAAGTGATAAATGAGTATTGACTGCACAGGAGTAGCAGAGTGTCATTCCCTTCGATCTTTCTCACTTTCCACATTGTGATTATGGGGGGGATGGAGAGCATCAAAATATAGAAGGGGAACTATAGTTTCAAACTGTTTGGGTAAAATAACATTTTGTCACCACTGTCACACATACCAGTCCGCAGTCAGCTGTTCTGTTCTCTGTGGGTGTCTGAGGCGAGTTTAAGCTTGCTGCATGAAGTCTGTTGACCTTTTTTCAAATTGTGTAGTGTTAGGTGATAGGACTGAAATGCTGATGTCTACATAGGCCAGTTCTCTGGTTTTAGAAATAGTTGAAAATACAAGAAAATAATAGCAAACTTAAGTAAGAGATAGTTGGGATTTAATAAACTGGACTGATAAGTCAGGCAAATGGCATAGCTATAATATTTAAATTTCAGCAAGGCATTTAAAAAATATGATTTTTAAATTTTTTATTTATTGATTTTAGGGAGGGAGAAAGAGAAACACTGATTTGTTGTTCCACTTAATTATGCATCCATTGATCTCCTGACTGCAGATCAAACCCACAACCTTGGTGTATTGGGACAATGCTCTCAGCAACTGAACTACCCAGCCAGGGGCCTCTAATGATATTTTTGAGGACAAGATTGAGAGATATAAGATGCATTGAGAATTTACTAAGTTCATAACTGTATAATGTTCATACCTGAAAACTATCAAGCTAGAAGGAGATTTTTCTCCTTATTCATCTATTGAATATGACTAGCATACTTACAAATAACTCAATCATTAGCACACTGATCTTTTAAGACTTATTTTTCTGTAAAAACTAAATTTTAATAAGCTGAAGTTATGGGCCATGTCTACTAAAATACGAAATATTCGAGTCCAAAGAAACAGAAGTATAAATGTTGGATAAAGGAAATGCTTTGTAAGAACAGTGCAATTACAACCCTTCCTAGGATTGTAACTGAATATGATTTCAGTAGGAGTTAATAGCATGATATGGCTACCATAAAAATACAATGACTGATTTAATAAATTTTTTTACCCACCATAAGGAACATGAAGATAAGTCTGTCTTTTGTCTTTTAGATTCCACATACTATGTGAAATCATACAGTATCTGTCTTTCACTACAAATTTAAACCATATCCAGACAGACAGATAGGAGGAGCACAGGCACAAAATGGGCTGGTCTCACACCCATGTGTAGTGGATAAAAATCTGGGAGGGATATCACGGGAGCAAGGAGTCCCAGACCCACACCAGGTCCCCCCAGCCCAGGGTTCCAGTGCCAGGAAGATAAGTCCCCACAACTTCTGGCTGCAAAAAAACAGTAGGGATTGAGTCAGTGTAAGAAATTCCTAGACTCCTAAGCAGTTCCTCTTAAAGAACCCACACACAGACTTACTCAGACTCCCTCTGAGCTCTAGTGCCAGGGTAGCAGCTTGAAAGGCGATGATGGCAGAGAGGGAGAAATTGAAGTGTCTGGCATCAAGGTGAGTAGAGGCCATTGCCCCTTTTCTGAACCCTCCCCCCACAGAGACAGCAGGCTGGTGCCACATCTGAGATTCCATCAACCTGGCCAACACTGCCCCACCCTAAAGATCCCCAGATTCCACCCTGTCCAACTCACACGGGCCTACCTAAGCTGTATTTTCCATATGAATGGCTGGTCTTGGCTAATGCTTCACAACTTCCTGAATCCTCTGGATCTATCAACAGCCAGACTCAGTGCACCTCAGTGCCCTACCCCAGCTCAACTAGCAGGCATCTCAAATTGCTCTACAGTTCAATCAGGGTGTGCCCCCCCCCCGCCCCCCGCCCCCCGGACAAAACACAGGTTGGGGCTGACCTTGGCCTACACCAGCCAGGAAACACCAGAGCCTGCACACCCACTGGACAACTATGGACCACCACCACCACCCTGTCCCCCTGCACAGCTGATCCTTCACGGAGAACGGAGGTTGGTGGTCAGTGGTCACAGCCAGTCCTTGCAGCTGAATGGCCTGGGTAAATCCCTCCGTTTGACCTTCCAAAAGCAACCAAGGCTCAACTACAAGAGGAAGGTATACTCAGCCCACACAAAAAACACACAAGTACCCAGCTTGGGTGATAGGGGAGGCAGTGCCACTGGACCCTACAGGACACCTACTACATTAGGCCACACCACCAAGACACGTAGTCATAGAAACAAACACAGGGAGGCTGTCAAAATGAGGAAACAAAGACCACGGCCCAAGTGAAAGAACAGACCCAAACTCCAGAAAAAGAGCCAAAGGGGATAGAGGTAAGCGATCTGTGAGATGCGGAGTTCAAAACACTGGTTGTAAGAATGCTCGAGGAACTTAGTGAGGACCTCACCAGCATAAAAAAGACCCAGTCATAAACGAAAGATACACTAATTTAAATAAAGAATAATTTACAGGGAAACAAAAGTAGAGTGGATGGAGCGAAAAATCAAATCATTGATTTGGAACGTAAGGAAAAAAATCAGTACAACAAAAAGAATTTAAAAAAATGATACTATAAGCAGCCTATGGGATAACTTCTAGTGCCCAAAGGAGAAGAGAAAAAGCAAGAAATTGAATATCTATTTGCAAAAATAATGAAAGAAAACTTTCCTGATTTGGTGAAGGAAATAAACATGCAAGTCCAGGAAACACAGTGTCCTAAACAAGATGGATGCGAAGAGGCAAGACACATCATAATTTAAAATGCCAAAGATTAGCCCTGGCTGATGTGGCTCAGTGGGTTGAGTGCTGGACTGTGAACCAAAAGATTGCCAGTTCAAGTCCCAGTCAGGGCACACGCTTGGGTTGCAGGCCAGGTCCCCAGTTGGGGGCATACAAGAGGCAACTGGTTGATGTTTCTCTCCCTGTCTCTCTTCCTCTCTGTCTAGAAATGAATAACTAAAATCTTTTTTTAAAATGCCAAAGGTTAAAGGTAAAGAGAATCTTAAAAGCAGTAAGAGCAAAGCAGGTAATTACCTACAGGGGAGTTCCCATAAGGCTATCAGCTGACTTCTCAAAAGAAACTGCAGACTAGAAGGAATTGGCAAGAAATACTCAAAGTCATGAAAACCAGGGTCTACAGCCAAGATTGTTCTGCCCAGCAAAGCTATCACTTAGATTCGAAGGGCAGATAAAAAGCTTTCCAGACAAGAAAAAACTAAAGGAGTTCATCATCACCGAACCATTATTATATGAAATATTAAAGGGGGTTAAGAAAAAGAAGATCAAAACTATGCACAATAAAATGGCAATAAATACAGATCTATCAGCAGTTGAATCTAAAATAACAAACTAAGCAAAAAAGAACAGAGATGGAATCATAGGCAGAGAGTGTTTTGATGGATGCCAGATGTGAGGGGAGTGGGTAAAGAAGTGGGGGGATGAAGAAGAACAATAGGTCATTACAGAATAGCCAAGGGGATGTAAAGTACATTATTGGGAATGGAGCAGCTTAAGAATGTATGTATACTCATGACCCATGGACATGGACGTTGGTGGGGGGATTGCCTGAGGGAGTGGGGGATGCTAGGTGAAGGGGCGAAGGGGGGAAATTGGAAAAACTGTAATAGAAAACATAATTTTTAAAAAATACTCCATGGTGTGTATGTCTCTGTCCGAATGTATATCTGTCACATTTTCTTTATGTATTCGACACTTAGGCTACTTCCATGTCTTGGCTGTTGTGGATAATGCTGCTTGAGCATGAGGTTACAGGTATTCCTTTGAGATCCTAACTTAAATTCTTTTCGATATATACCCGGAAGTGGGATTGCTGGATCATATGGTAATTATCTTAATTTTTTTGAGGAACAATCATACTTGTTTTCAGACTACACCTGTTCATGTTTCCACCAATAATGCATGAGGGTTCTCTTTTCTCTACATTCTCACCAATGCTCGTTTTGTCTTTTAATAATAGCCTTCTTAACAGATGTGAGGTGATAGCTCATTGTGGTTTTGAGTTGCATTTACCTTGATGATTAAGTGATGTTGAGAGTTTTCATGGACCTGTTAGCCATCTGTATGCCTTCTTTGGAAAAGTATCTTTTTTCATTGGATTGTTTCAGTTTTTGCTGTTGAGTTGTATGAGTTCTTTTTATTTTTTTGGATGTCCCCCTATCAGATACATGATTTGCAAGTATTGCCTCCTAATCAGTAGGTTGCTTTGTTATTTTGGTGGTGGTTTCCTTTGTGCTGGGTAAACTTTTTACTTATATATAGTCCTACTTGTTTATTTTTGTTTTTGGTTATCAAATCCAAAAAAATCATCACCAAGGCCAATGTCAAGGACCTTACTACCTATGTCTTCTTCTAGGAATTTCAGAGTTTTCAAGTCTTACATTCAAGGGGAAGAATAAGACGAAGATGTTACTCTAGTGCTTCTGGATCAGATCAAATCTAGAGTACTGTATTTAACTTGGGGCATTACATTCTCTAAAAAGAATGTTGAAAAGCTGAGTCTTGGATAAGAGCTTCAAAGAAGCAGCATAGAGAACAGATTTTACTGGATGATTTTTCAGCTTTTAGATTAAATGATTCTATAGGTAAACACTTTTTCTTCAAGGAAGGAAGCTCCTAAGAGAAACCAGTCAAGAGAATGATAGTCATTTAGTTTTTGACTAAATGTTTTTTTCTTTCTTACCACTTTTGTAAACCTGTAAGATTCTTGTTAATATCTTTGAAAGGTAAGAAATAGGTCATTTAATTGTCCTAAATAATGGATAGACTTCTGTATCATCTGCAGCAAGTAAAGTTCATTTATTTGTTTTTCATTCCCTCCCCTCAACTAGTTATGTGTTTGTTTCTTTTCGGCATCTTCGTTGTAACTGGTAGGTGCTTAGGAATATATGTTCTGGTGTCAGTTTCTTTAGTATTATAATTACTCTGGAATACTACATTATGTGGGGGTTGGGGTATGATACTCATCCCATTTTTTTCAACTGGAGATTTTGAGTCCCTTTTCTTTCCAACCTTCCATTATATAGACCTGAATCTCTGTTCCTTTGCTGCTTTTGTTATAGAGATGTTACAGAAAGATTTTTTAAATGGGATAAAAGTTAGGAAAGCAGATTGTAAATAATAAAGGATTACACAGGATAAGGTAATGTTATTTCAAGTTGCAGATAGATGCAACTTTGACCTATAATAGATTAATGCTAAACAATTTCTATTAGGGTTATGTCAATAGCTCAGCAATCATATTTATATCTTACAAGTTATCTAGTACTTTCTTAGTCAGAAGTGTTCTCTCCTCAGCCCTCTAGTTATATTTCTATCTACCTTATTCTTGCTGTATTTCTTTGTGTCAGACTTGTTGGAAAGACTGCCACCATTCATCAAGAATACCTTTATCTTCCCTTGTTGTGACGTCATCAGGCTGCCACGTTTTTGCATGAACCACTCATTTGGTGTTTTTAATTTCAAAGGAGACAGAACCTCTTCAAACACTACCACATTTTCTGTGAAATAAGTAACAGCTCTCCGACTGAAGCATGGAGCTCCACCACCCACACTCTCATCTTTTATCCCCCTTCCAATGGAGACAGGGTCTCCCCTTCTAGAAAAAGCTTTAGATTGAGACCAGTTTTTCTCCTTTTTTTTTTTTTTTTTAATTTTTCTGTGTCTGTGCAGAACTTTTGTGTCCTAAGTAAATTTGTGTTGTAAAATGACACTGGCTCTAAAATGTCATGACAACAAGATAATTTTAGATTGTGGTCAGAGCTGTGAAGGAAATAAACAGTGTGAAGTAAGAGAGTGATTGGAGGAGAAGGGGTTGGTTACTTTGTGTGGACAGTAATTTGAAATGAAAATTTTGTCTGCGAGAGGGTTTCAAAGTCTTGATCTGTGGGAGGATGTGGAAGTTTAAATGAAGTAGAGAAAGCATAAATTATAACCTTAACGATTTGCAAACTTCTGTTTTTTAACTGATTTTATAGTCTCATTTTAAGGCAAACCTTATTTCCTAATGGTCATTGTCAAATTTCAGAAGCCTCATTTATCTGTCTTCTCCAGCATTAAATGAAGAAAAAGTAACCTGGACTAAGATATTATATTCATTCAATGTAGTTGATTCAACTAATGTATTTTAAATACTTACCTTATGCCAGGCACTGTATTTGGCACTAGGGATAAACAGAAATAAACTAGGTGTACAGCTCTTTTCCCTGAATGAACTCAACTAAAGGGGGTTTTAGGGGTAACATAAATGGCTTACGTTATCGTTGACTTTAAAGTAGATTCAGCGTGGCTGTTGTAGAGGGTGTTTGCTACTCACTAGTTTTAAGAAGGTATTTTAAGAATATATAAATGCTGCCTTTAAGAATGTTTTTTTATCAATTAGGCTTTCATATTCTACTGGAGTTCTACATTCTCAATAGAAAGTGAACATAGGTGAAAAAATACATGAAACAAGCTGTTACAATAATTTCCATGTAACCGAACAGTGAAAGATCACTTGCAGTTGAGTTAGTTACAGGAAAGCTTCACTCAGGAGTTAGAATGTATGTTCAGTCTTAAAAGATAGTGTGAATAGGTAGAGAAGAGAATGAAAGCTGATTTGGGGGATGGGCGTAGGGGGAGATATTTAAGGTGTATTTAAAGGACATAGATAAACAAGCCTGACTGGAGTGAAAGGTTTGTATTGGTAAATAGTAAAAGATAAAGCAAAGTCTTTTAGTAGAAAACAAGATTTTGGCTGTGCCATACTAGTAATATATATGTTCCTCTAATCCTAAATTCCTTTACAGTCTATTTTAATATTTCTTAATGTAAAAGGGTTATCACGTTGTACAGTTTGCAGTTGTATCATGACTCTAAATACATCTTTGTTTATACCCCTAAATATGTTCTATAAATTTTGAGGCCAGAGTATTTAGCCCTATTCAGGTTAAAATGATGTTTTGTTTTTCAGTTACTTACACGCCAAGTCAATCATCCACAGAGACCTCAAGAGTAATAGTATCCTTCCTGAAATTTGTCTGCGAAGTTTGAAAACATCCTGACTTTTTCTTCTGCATTTTGTCTTCACATTATGTAAAAACAGTTGCATGCTAAGTTCAATGTACTGTAAAGAAAATTAATAAATGGGTTTGCATGAGCGTGTAGTAGAACAAGGTACTACAACCTGCTTTTGGTTTCTGAACGATTGAGCATTACAACAAAAATTACCAAATCTTTGTGGGAGTAAGGCTCTTTTTGATTGCTTGCTTGTGTTCAGCCCTGTAAAACAGGTAGTTTTGCAGCTATCTCCTAGTGTCTTTTAGTGCTCTGACCTTGCTCAGCAGTAGTTAAGATGTACCTGCAGGCTCTAAGTTAGCAATAACATGAGGTGAGAAAAAGATAATTTTTCCTCTTTCGTAAACTTAGGTTAATATCCTGCCTGCCAGCCACCTTCATCCCAGTGAGGAGCGCTTACCACGCCCTCACGGTGCCAAAAGGCTCTTTGGGCCTGCGCTGCTGAAATCTTCCGGGGAAGTTTCGGGGCCTCCCAAAAACTTAGGAGAGCATCTCCCCTTTTCCTACTACATTTCAAGCCCCCAAGACCGTAAAAGTGGGTCATACAGGCCAAATTAATATAAAGTACTATACTTTTTTATAAGAATATCGTATTACAGAATTATAGAAATGAGATCTCCTACGTCATTTTTCGGAATGCTTGCTCTGCTAGGAGAATGAGAGCCGTTGTTTTCCTTCACTTACCGCACCGCAGATATTTTTCTTCACGAAGACCTCACAGTAAAAATCGGTGACTTTGGTCTGGCCACAGTGAAGTCTCGGTGGAGCGGGTCCCATCAGTTTGAGCAGTTGTCTGGATCCATTCTGTGGATGGTAAGGATTGAGGCCTTTCCCATTGATTTATTTTTTTGGACCCTGAGATGCTGCTGAGTGCTAGAAAGTCATTGAAGGTGTCAGCGGGAGTATTTTCATAGTTCCCAGTGTTCACAAAAGTCAAGTTGGTCTTATTTTTTTTATGTAAATAGAGCTTAATTTATCTTTATAAGCAACATTATAAAACTAGTTTCAGTGTCTTTCAAACAAGAATATGTATTTTTTAAACACTTTAAATTTTATTCAAAATTATCTCTAGAATATTTTGTGTTCCAAATGTTCCTTGCACCCTATTTCAAAAAAGAAAAAATGTATGTAATTTAAGCAGGTGTGACCTGTAGTTATTATTCAGGTTTTGTGAAGAGAACTGCTCCTTTTAAGGGAAAGGCTGCTTCACAGTCTTATTTAAGCCTAAATTGGAAAGTTACTTCCTTTAGACTAGAGAGAACCATATAATTATGGGGCAGCAGGGAGAGGAGAGACGAAAAATGAGAGGTAGGTTTTTAACACTGTCAGCTTCGTGCCTGCCTGCCTGCATAGCTCTTTCTTTCTCTCCCTATTCCTACTGCTCTGTAGAAAAGAAGAAAGACAACAGAGGAAAGAAAGGAACCAGAACTTGTGTGCAGTTAACCTACAGTAGGCTATGAACAGGGCAATCTAGGAATCATTCTCTAAGCCTGTTGTTCTCTAAAGGTCTCTAAGACCCTTTCAGAAGTCCCCAAGGTCATCCCTGTGTGAGACCAGATTGTTCTTCATATTCGTCAACCAGAACAACATGTCACAACAGATCGAATGCAGAAGCAAATATACGACTTGAGCTGGCTGCTATTAAACCAGACAAAGAGAATTGCAGTTTTACTCTTCTCACTGAAGTGTTTTTGTTTTTGAAAATATAGTTACTGTTTATTAAAAATGCATGATTTATGTTAGCATCTACTGGTTGCTATTTTGTTTAAGTGAATTAATAAATATGTTAATAATTTCTCAATTTTAGTATGATAACTATCTACAAATATAATGTACATAAACTCTTTGAGGGTCCTCAGTAATTTTTAAGGCTGAAAGAGTACTGAGACCAAAGAGTGTGAGTACTGTGGCTCCTAAATACAGGGTACCCCAAAATATTAGTGCAATTTTTTAATAACAGAATCTGCACTCTCGGACACCCTGCTGGAGGCAGAAAAGCTGTAAGGGGGTTTCAAAGCCACACTGGCCTAAATTCTCTGAACTCTCTGTAGCAGTCCCCAGGAAGGGAATTGCAAAGTAGGGATCTGAAGTAGTGAGAATGAGCCTAGGGTTGGGTTGAGCTATGATTTCTTGTAATAACTGAAGTTGGGGCAAGTTGCAGGATGGGGGGTGCGGGAGCTGAGTTAGGAGGTGTGTGTTATAATCCTTTGTGTGACTCTTACCCTGTACCTTTCTTAACCTCCTCCAAGTCTCCATCCTTAATGTTGGGTTGGATTAGTGGATTTCTAATGCCATTTCTATTTGTAAGATTCAGTAATTAGAGCTAGCAAGAATTTTTCTTTAGTGTATATTTAACTATTTTAATAAATAATTATGAACAAGAAGCTAATTATAATTGTAATGCAGATCTCAAGCACCTTTAAGGCCCACACCTTGTAAAAAAGAAAAATGACAGTGTATCCATAGAAGACAGGGGAGAAAACAGATTTTAAGTACTGAAACTGCGAAACCATTAAAATTATAAAGAAAATGATAAATGTTTTAAAGGTGTGTATATTTTAACTAGTGTGGGAGAGAGAGACTCAGTCAAGTCTTCAGGTTTGTCCTTTTTCAAAAGCCTTAGTAGATGAAGTTTTATATTTTCTTCTAGTATCTTTTAGGTTGCTACCTGGATAGATGAGTTCATCTTTTATTCCACCAAACTAAATTTTAAGATAAGAGATTAGCCAGAACTACACTTAATTCTTGAATAAATCTTTTTGGGTTGATAATGCCTGCAGACACAACTATAGATCATTCATTGACTAGGAAAGAAGAATTTGGCTAAACTAAGGTTATGTAAGTCCCTGAATTATTTACAATAATCTTTTCAACCTTGTTTTATTTATATTTTAGAGGAGAAAGAAACCTTGGTAATAAAAGTTTACAAATTAAATCCCTAAATTTGTTGAGGGAAATAATGCATTCTTGTAAGTAAATGACATACCACTTTTCATCAAGCCAGTTACCAAACAATAGCAAGGTAAAGCTGAAATTTAAAGACAAATTTTTCAATTGATTTATTACTCTGTCCCTCACAAAAATTGTATTCTGGCTTTGAAAGTTATGTCTGTATCACAACCAGCCTCTCAGTATTCTGGCTTGTTCATTACATCACAGTCATATGTGGTTAATTTTGTAAAAGCAGTATCAGTAAAATGTAAGACAATGTCAAGTAGATGCAGCCTTCTCCACCCCTGTTGTTTTCCTCTCATCAGGATCTCCCACACGTCTTCCATCAGTGGTTCTCAACCTTGGTTGGGCATTAAAATCATTTGGGGACCCTTAAGAACTAACAGTGCATCCCCAGCTTCTGATGTTATACTATTGGGCTGAAACGTAGTTTGGACCTTGAGAGGTTCAAGGCTGCACAGGCGGTTCTGTGCGCAGATGAAGCACAGGGCCATTATTGCCTGCCTTGCGAGAGTCTCACCTGCCTTCCTCTGACCAATAACCAGGCCTCTTGTACAGGTCTTTTAGCCGTTTTTGCAATTAGTTCCGGTTTGGGTATCAAATTAATGTTTTCACAGAATTTTTATTTTATTTTTTAGTGTGTGTGTGTGTGTGTGTGTGTATATATTTTTTATTTTTATTTATTTTTTTTTTTTTGAGAGAGGGGAAGGGAAAGAGAGAGGGAGAGAAACATCAGTGTGAGGTTGCCTCTCATGCAACCCCTGCTGGGGACCTGGCCCACAACCCAGGCATGTGCCCTGGCTGGGAATCAATCCAGCAACCCTTTGGTTCACAGGCCCACGCGCTGTCCACTGAGCTACACCAATCAGGTTCACAGAATTTTTTTATTAATACTCTGCAGTTTCTCTTAATTCCTTCCAAATGAAATAATACAGAAGATTCAAGGTGAAAGAACTCTTTAAAGCTAATATTTAAGCAACCATTTACTGTATTTCATGTAAATAACCAGTAAGAAATCTACCTATAAAATACAGTGACTGAAATGCATAAAAATGTAGTAAATATTATTTGGTCTATATCTTTGCCCAAGAAGCAGCAGCCAAAAGATTGTTTATCCTGTCTTCTATATAATCTATCCACTATCTATTCCTTTGTTAATAAAACATCCTGGTGTGTTTATACCACTTTTGGAGTTAGGAAAGGTTTTAGAGTTGAGTTTTTCAGTCTTGAAATTTTACCATTATTGTCTAAGGTCCCCTGAGATGAGGAGAATCGTTTGTACCAATGGGAAAACTTAAATCCTAAGGCAGTTACCATAGTGGTTGTGCTACTCCCAAACATCTTACAACCACAGGTATAGTATTTCTTCGGTGAATCAGGAATGGGAAGTGGGGACTGATTCTTGATAGGTAAGTCAAGGGAAGAATTCAAATGGCAATGATGGTATTTTGTGTAAAAAGAGGGAAGCTGCTAAAATTATAAAAATCTTAGTAACGCAGGTAGAATCTCAGCTTAATACTGCCTCTTTTACTCGTTCTTAATCGGGTATATTTCTTTGACCAATAATAAGAGAATTAATTACATATTAGATGGGTTACTTAAAAGCATTTTTCTGGGAATTGCAATACTTTGGTTTTCAGTCTTTATTCGGTTGAAATAAAGAATAAACAAGAATATTTTTCTTTTTATGTTCTAACAGGCTCCAGAAGTAATCAGAATGCAAGATAAAAACCCGTATAGCTTTCAGTCAGATGTATATGCATTTGGGATTGTTCTGTATGAATTGATGACTGGACAGTTACCTTATTCAAACATCAACAACAGGGACCAGGTAAATATTTACCATCTCTTGAGGTTTATTATACTTACCTAAAGTTCAGGTTCATTGTAGAAATGAACTGGTTAAGTCCTAAATAAGTATTAAGCATAGATCTCTTGGTCTTTGTTACCAGTATACTTTCAGTATACAAAAGATACCTAACAGCATATGAGGCCTTTCCTTGAAATGTCATTCTTGATTAAGTGTGGCAGCGAAGTGAGATTCCTGATCTTCTGACTGGAAACTAGAGGTACAACAATAACTGTACTTCATGTTTCTCGACCACGGCACAGCGAGAAGCATGAGCTCTGCTGCTACCTGAGCAGAGACTCGGCCATGAACGTCATACCAAATTATTTAAATTAATAAGGTTTCTTCAATTTTTTTTTTAATTTTTAAAGCCAGGTAAATGGAAGAAATGTGACATCATGCTTTCATTTTTCTATACAGAGAATTCTAGTATGAGGAATTTTTTTACTTCGCTCTTCCTAAGTTCCTATTCTCTTGTCTCTTACTTTCCCAAATGTACTAATGTAGCCTCATGCAACTCTTTGCCTTTTCTCAGCCACAGTAAATTCACCTAGGCTTTTAACACTGCCCAAGAAAAAAGAATTGTCTTTACTTAAGTTACTTTGTATACCTTAACATTTTAAAAGTAATTGTGTGTGGGGGTGGTGGTGAGAGAGAGAATGATTGCCGCAGTTAGTATATTAAAAACAATAGTTAACACGTAAACTGTGATTAAAATTAAATAATATATATACTTTATACTGTATCAGAATCACCTGGGTAATTTGCTAAAAGAAAAATGTAGAGATGCTGGAGCAGTTTCTGATTTAGTGGAATGGGGTCCAAGCACCTGCACTTTCTAAGTTTCCCAGGTGATTCTGATACATACCAAGTCGAGGGTCACCAATCTGAAGAATTTTTCTTTAAAGTGTGAGCATTTTATATGTGTAATCATATCCTCCCAACCTAATGAAATAATAGTTCTATGTATGCATGTGTTACTTCATCTAAGTAGTTTGTGGTTTGGTCAAGAGCTCAACTCTCAGTCTTTATAGTGATAGCTCAGCATAGCTTTCTCATTAAGAACTTCCACTGTCGCCCTGGCTGGTGTAGTTCAGTGGATTGAGTGCGAACCTGCCAACCAAAGGGCTGCCGGTTTGATTCCCAGACTGGGCACATACCTGGGTTGTGGGCCAGGTCCCCAGTAGGGGCTGCTAAGAGGCAGCCACACACTGATGTTAAAAAGAAGAACTTCCGTTGTCATGTGATAGCAGAGAAGTAATCTAAGTTATCATGCAGCTGGTAATGTGCTCATTGAATCACCATGTGGCCCTTAAATAGTGGTCTTAATTCTGTATTTTGAAAAAATTTTTAAATGACTCTATTTCTACCTGTCAACACAAAGCTGATTTTTTTAGTTGGTATTTGGTCTTTCTATTTCATGCCTTTAGAATATTGAAACTTAGCTTTGAGTGTTTAAAAAAAAATCTGTGACCTGGCTTCTGATGATCTGATATTTTAAGCCTGTATAAACTTAAATTCCGGGCGGACCAAAATGCTAGCTAAAGAACACCATTGAAACATACCACCTACTCTACTGGATCGCTGGGAGGACTGGTCTGCAAGACTGCCGTCTCTAATGTGCAAGCTCTGTGTGCTCTGCCGCCTTCTGCAGTCCTGTTTCCTCGGCCACGCAGCCTAATTCCCTGCGCCATGTTCACTCTCCTCCGCATATTATTTTTCTATAGGGTTTACGGGGGAATTTTAGTTTAGCTTTAGTTGACTTATCATAGAGGCTACAAATAATAAAAATTTATGAACTTAGATAAAATCCATTTGCCAACGCTTATTTTAATAAAACAATAAACTTATATTATGGAAATAAGTGTTATTATCTGCAAGATATGGATAAAAGTATCCCAGAGTTCTGCACTCATCTACCTCTTGGCATTTTAGGTATTTTGTCCTCCTTGGGAGTATAGTAAATGATGTGGCAAGGGCTCACTCTCCTTGAGAGAAGTGAGTGAGTGACCAACAGAAGGGTAAGCAGGTAAATAAGTGAATGATCAGCTTTACTGGTCGATTCTTACCGATAGTACAGAGGCTTGTGGAATTTGCCAGTCTAAAACCAAGTTTAGTCTTTAATAAAGAAAACTGTGATAAAAGAACGATGGGCTCTTGCCATTACCATTCTGCTGCATTGTCTCTAGCCTGCTCTCTTCAGATTGCACTTTCCTTGAAACCCCTCTTTTGAACTGATAACTCTGTCATCCTCAATGAAATGTAATCCCAGGTGTTGCTTCATTCGTCTCCTTGATTTGAGTTTTCTTTCTTCTTCTTATACTTTGGTCTCCATGGCTCTCAGATTGGACTTCTGCTTCAAAATCCATGACTGTTCTTTTTCATGGGAGATGGGAAGCTGCTTCTTTAATACATAATAGGAACCATTCCTCTATGCCCTTACCCCTGTAGTCGGAGGTGGAGGTGGCAGTTTTAATGACAGTAAATTCAAGGCAGGACTCTGGTAAAGCAGTGTGGTGTAAGGGCAGACTTGGATTCACAGCCTGCAAAACCTGGTGGCATTAACTGTCTAGGTATATATTTTTTTCAATTATAAAAATAAGAAACTGGACTAAAGAATTCCTTGCAGTAATAAAAATCAAATTCTTTCCTAAAACAGGTCTCTCAGCTCCTTGAGGGATGATCAGCCCTGTGCTACTTTGCAGAGTAGCATGCCTTCTTGCTTTAGTTATCCTGTTGCTGGACATCTGAGAAATTGCTTTGTCATTTTTTTTTCTCTCTAAGATTCCAGTTTTTCTCTAATTACTGTATTCTTTGCTCTTTCAGTACAGCTTCTCTACTAAATTGAGATTCATGTGCTCATTTAAGCTAGGTATATTAACTGTCTACCTTCATGGCTTTCTTTTCTTGGAATAGAAATGCTGTGTCATCTTAACATGACATTCATCTGGTATTTCAAGTGTATTCCAGTTATTATTGTTGTATAACAAACCACCCAAAACACAGTGGCTGAAGCAAATCATGAACCTGCAATTTGGGCTGCTCTCAGTGAGGAAAGTGTATCTCATATTTCACTGGTATAGTCTGGGGTAGATTCACTGAGCGTTAAAGGACCTACTTCCTGAGTGGCTCATTCATAAACCTGACAAGGTAATAGTAACTGTCAGGTAGAAGCCAGGCAGGGCCCTCAGTTCTTCTCCACCTGAGTCTTTCTTTATGTGCAGAATTTTTTCACAGGAAACTTGGGATTTCTCACAGCATGGTGGCCAGGTGCTAAGCACAAGATTTCAAGAAACAGGAAATGCTAAGTGCCAGTGTCTGATCAACATAAATTATTTTAATAAAAATTTCTTTGATACCTACTATATGCAAAGCACTGGGACATAAAGGGATACAGAGAGGAAGGGAACGCAGGCTGAGCTCTCTCTCAGTGGAGTGTGCAGCTCTGTTGGGCCAGTGCGGGGCCGTGATACTGAAGATGAGCAGATGTGTGCAGAGGAGTGAGTGCTGAGTGTGGATTGAGAATGGAAACAAGCAGTCCCAGAGTTTCAGACTGAGCTGATGATTATGTAGTGTGGGAGCCACTTGAATATTCTGTCCATGGACGACATCCAGGAAAGGCTCTGCTAAGTTTAAATAATTGCAAAGAGAGTAATTTCCCATGTATTATACTAACATTTCAAAATAAAACTTCTATAGCCTTCTTTTAAATGTACTCAATAAAACTTAAAAGTCATACTGATTAGATACCTACCATCACTTGTTTAAAAAAGACAAAAGGTCTCATTAATTTTTGGAAGTCTTACATGGCTCTTTTTTTCCTCATTGAACTGCTTGTATTCTACTTTCCCCACAAAATTTTTTCCTAATGTAGCATAGTTTTACGTTTTAAAGCCTTCTATTGATCGCTTAAGTTATATCTCTGCAACAGCAAAAATAAGTACTTTAAACTTAGAATAAAAAAATTTCCTGTTATTTTTATCAGCTCTGAATGTTAATTTTATAAATTGTGAATTATGCCATTATTAATAACTATTAATGTGTAACTGATGAAAATAAGTTTTAATTGCATAGAAACATCACAGGTAAAATTTTATGGGAAATGTGTATCTTAATGAACAACATGGGGCTTTTCAATTCATTTATGTAACTGGATAAATACAACTTTTGCTAGCATGAGCTGAGACTTAGCATCAGTCCTTTTCCTTGTGTTATTTTTAAGTAAGCACTGAGAAATAGTGTTCAAATAAGAAGAGAAAATCAGGGGTTTTGTTATAATTGTATGCAGAGTTCAGTGGTCCCCAAGACCACTTTTGGGTTCAGTAATTCATTAAGTCTCACTGAAAGTTGTTAATTACTGCATCAAAAGGACACAGATTAAAATCAGCCAGGAAGGACAAGCATGGGGCAGAATCCACAAGAGTTCCACATGTGGGGGTTCCGACTGTCCTCTGCCAGTGGGACTGTGGACGGCACCAAATGCTCCCAGCAGCAACATGTGACAGCACGCACAAAGTACTGCCCAGCAGACACACTCACTCAAGCCCTGGAATTCAGAGTTGTTATTGGGGCTCAGTCCTGTAGATATGCTTGACGACCTCTGTGGCCCATCTTAGTCTTTAGCCCCTCCAGAGGGCAAGCTGATACCATGTGAATCTTAGCCCCGTCTATAAATCACATTCATAGCATAGACTGGCATCTCCCAGGGCCCCCAGGTAAACAAAGACAGAAAGGACATTCCAAGAGGTTAGGGATTGCCTCCCAGGAGCCAAAGGCAAAGGCCAGCCCTCTATATTGGCAAGATTAATTCTTTACCGTACACTATACCACTCTTTATTTGAACATACTTCTTTAACATACCAAAAATTACACAATAACTTGTCATTAATCATCATTTTAATAATCAGCTAACAGTTCAATTCATTTTACCGAAAGCAAAGAATTGGAAGCCAGCTGTATTGAAAAGGAAATGTTACCCATCCATTGGAGCACAGTTAGACACCAGTATTTGGAAGTGTCCCTTTGGTACCACAGCAGTTTACAACCTGGCATGCTGTGTACTGTAGTGAGTTTCCGTATTGGTAAAAAGTAACTTGTAAAGTGGGAGAAGGAAGACAAGCTTCACTTTAGAGGTACTTAGGCACATCAGCTTATAGTTAAACAAGGCTTATTATAGCACCAAACAGGAAATAACATAAAAGTAGGATATCAGTCTTGACTTTCTTAATCAGCTCTGCCCTGTAACAAGAGCTCTCTCTTACTGGCTCTCTCTACCTTAGCCTCTAATCTGTCCCTGTTTGACCTGTTCCGTCTAAGAGTAAAAACCCTCTCTCCTCCCTGAGTCCCAAGACTCCTAACTCTGTCTCTGTGTGCTATCAAAAGAGCTGAAAGTTAAGAAATTACAAAAATTACAATCTCTGCACCCAGGGAAGACAAGCCTTTTTACTTATTGAACAGAAGACTTTAGTTTTCTCTGGAGGTGCTTCTAATGCCCCATTCGAGTTTACTCAACAAGAGTTTAAAATGTGGATGTAAAAACAACTGCTCAAAAGGTTAACTTTTTTGGTTCCACTGCATACAATATAAAGGGCTTAGCGTGATGCCCAACAAATTATTTAAGTAGGTAAGAGGCACATTCTGATCTGTGTTTCACAACAATGACCCTACCAGTGGGCAGTGGATGAGTAGAGACTGGAGCGTGGAGAACAATTAGGAGACCTTAACAGTAGCCCACAGGTTATGGAGATGACAGCTTGCAGCCCAAGAAGTGTTGTTTCCCAGTCTGTATGTAGGCATCAGAATATTAACCCTGTGGTTTTAAACTTTTCGTTGATATGTAAGGTACATACAGAAAAGCACGCATGTCTTACATGTACAGCTTGTTGAATTTTCAGTGTTTATGTATTTTTCAACTTATCTACAAGTTTTTTGTTTTGCCTTTTTTTTTCTGCCCAGATAATTTTTATGGTGGGACGAGGATATCTGTCTCCAGATCTCAGTAAGGTACGAAGTAACTGTCCAAAAGCCATGAAGAGATTGATGGCAGAGTGCCTAAAAAAGAAAAGAGATGAGAGACCACTCTTTCCCCAAGTAAGAAAAGTCTTTGTTATCTAAGAGGACAGACTAATATTCCGATGCAGAGTTTTAAGCATTTTTGAGAGCACATAGTTTGTATTCATGGATTTGGATTTTGTGTGATTATGTGCAGATTCCAGATAAGTAAACACAAAGACCATTTCATAAAGGTTGAACAGTGGTACACCTAGAAACTTGGGATCCCAACTCAAAATAGTCAGAGTTTGCTTTTGTCTAGCCATTCTCTAAAGTTAAGCTTTTACTAAGTTTTTTAAATTTATAAATTTATTTAAATAGCATAAAACAGTTACATATTAAATAATGTTTTTATGAAAAATAATTATGTTTCCTGCCCCCCCAAAAATAGGGAGAAAAGTAGCATTGTAAAAAAGATTTACATTTTTGTAAATCTCTTCAGAAAGAAGACAGCTGGATTCTCTGGTTTGAATTCACTGTGATGCAGTATCTTATATCATGTAGCCTTTGAAAACTCCACTTACACATGTAAAATAATGACAGTAACAAAGGCAAGCAATATCTTAGTGCTATGATGAAAATAGTTTTGTCACAGGCCACATTTAAATGCTGCTTTAATTCTTCTTGATGGTAAACAGATTCCAAACTTCCCTTTAATATGAGGTCTTTTTGAGGGGCCTTTCTCTGATTTTTGGAAAGTTTTCATTTCTTACCTGTTTATGTTATAAGTAAGGGTAAAGCCCTTAAGTTCATAATCTTTCAATGAGCCTCATAAACTGGAACTAAGTACCTGAATAAGCTTAGAAAGTTTAGCTGTAGTAGATATTGTAATGTAATATCCCACTGGTAGTGTTTTATGATGCTTAGGAGGTTCCTGAGAGCACTTTATAAATGTGTCTCAGTCATTCAGTGCAGTTTTCAAGTGCTGGCTCCCATAGTTACTCAGCTTCCGTAATTACTGAGTTGGTCCTTTTCTAAACCTATGCCTTTCAATACCCAGTCCTAGCTGAGTTTCTTAGACAAAGGCCATTGTTACAGGAATGAGCGAATCTTTCGTTCCCATCTAAAAATTAAGGGAAGAATTTATGGTTTTACCAAGTCTCTTGGGAGCTGTCTCAGAGTGCGTAGGGGAGGTTAATTGGTTGGGTGGGTAGACACATGTTTTACAAATTGGAATTCTAAGTTACTCTTCTTTTGAGGAAGAGTTGTTTTCTTAACCCAGAAAATGACTGCTTTAAGACCATCAAAGGAGAAGATCAGCATTGTTGGCCACTGTCAGCAGGATCCCACACCATGTTCTTTTCACATCCGGGGCTAGGGTTTCATAATTTAATTGGTTGATGTACGTTAATAATGCAAGTTAGAGACTTAGGCCTACTTTTTAAAAACGCATTAATGGGACAAAACATTCATATTCCTAAATATAAATAACATTTCATTCTTTTCATGGTATCAGAAAATGAAATGCACACATGAATTTTCCAGATTATCAAAAACCTCCTCTTCTAAGAATTATTTTTTAATTTTCATTAGAGAATCTCTTTTTACATCTTATGCAAACTTAAATTTCAAATGGCCAAAGGTTTACGTTTAAAAAAGTAAAACTATAAAAACATGAAATCATTTTTATAACCTTGAGGTAGGAATGACTTTTCTAAGCAAAAGATAAAATCCAAAAGTTACAAAGGAACTGATTAGCAGGTATGACTTTATTAAAAGTTTTTAAACTCTTATATAGTAAAAAATAATATTGAAAAGTAAACACGGAAAAATAATTATAGCATGTATAACAAAAGTTAAATATTTGTATTGTACAAAGGGCTCCTTCAAATCAATAACTAAAAGATAATAGAAAATAAGCAAAAGATATGAACTGGTGATTCACAAAAGAAATAACATATGATGAATGAACTTTAGGACAAAATGTTAAGAGTTCAGGGGTAATCAGCAAAATGCAGAGTAACATAATAGTGAACTATGTTTGATTTTCCGCCTCAGATTGGCAGTAGCCAGCATGGAGAACAGTGTTGGAAAGTGAGGAAGAAAGAGCCTTTTAAATTTTTTATCAGTGTTGGGGGAATGTAAATTGGATAGGCCTTTTAAAAGGACTTTGTAGACTCCATAAGCTTAAAATACATATACCCTTTGCTCTAACAATTCTACTCCTAAAAACCTGTACTGCTGAGCCTCCTTCCACAAGTATTCAGGTATGTACAAAAATGTCTACTTACTGTAAAGGAAAAATTAAAGACATAAAGATCAGGATAGCTCTGTAGGTGGCAAGAATATCAGTAAGGGAAAAAGCAATGGCAGAAAAGGATGTGCATGATGCCACTTTAAATTGTGGTGAGTTTGGGGGTGGGCTCTGCTTTCAAATGTGCATATTTATGCGTAGGAAAGGTCCAGAAGGAAGTATAGACTCTTTAACAGTAGTTACCCTGAAAAGTAGGATTTATACTTTCCTATATTGTTTGAATTTTTATTTGTGTTATGCTTGTAATTTTTTTAAAATGGTAACACTGCTTATTTCTTTGCTGCCTTATGCTGATCATTATACAGATTACAGTTTAATGGTAGCTCAGAAAAATAATAGTAGTAATGATAATGCTGCTAAAGTTTTGTTGAGTACTTACTATATGCCAGGCATTGTGCCAAGCCCTTTATACATATGTCTCATGATTATGTTCATACAGTACCACACTGTATATTGTAGGAGACTGTTTTGCATGGCATGGGCCCAGCTCCCACTTGGAAAGGCCAGTGGAAAGCAAGGTCCGGTGCACAGGACCCACGCCCATGGATAGGTTCTCCCGTGGGGAATAAGGCCTGCATTGGCCTAGACTGCTTTAAGACTTGCTTTTTGCTGAAATTCCCTCACCCTGAATTCAGGCAGCAAATGTTTACTGTATATCTTTAAAGTAACTTCCAAAAATCTATGCTAAACCTTCCAAGGATGAGTGTAACCAGTTCAACCACTTTTCCCTTTGCATTTGCAAATATCCTTCTTTTGTGATATAATTAGCAACATCCTCTCCTTTGTTTTCTGTAAAAGTTAACTACCTAAAGCAAACCTGTGCATAGTAAATGAGGACCATCCTCAATGTAATGTGCCCAGAAAAGCAATAAAAACCTGTCCAGGCAAGGGTCAGGGCACTCTCCTCTTGAGAGAGTGTCCAAGGCACTCCGAGGCTCTCTCCCCTTGACCAAGTGGCCATGCTGTCCCTTTTCCTCCACAGGACTCGGTAGTCCATGTGAATTTGTCTTGTCTCATCCACAATGCCACAGACACTGCTGGCCAGTGTCCGCATCAGCACACCTTGAAGAGTCAGCCTGTTTCTTTATGCCTAAAAATATGCTGAATTTCTATGTTTTGTGTGTTGGTGTCTTTGTAGAGTTTTCCTGTCTTCTTCACTCTTGGGTTGTCACCTATCCCTTCTCACTTCTGTGCTGCTGGATGTCTGGGTCTTTGGGATCCTACTGTTAATACTGCGTGTAGGATGCTTCCCATTGCGAAGTTCCTTTCAAGACTGAGTTGCTCTGATGGTTCTGTTATTAAGTCACATAGTGCTTTATTTAACATGCCCTCGTCTTCCCCAAAGGGACTATGGTGTATGAGAAATAGGCATTCAGCTGGTTTAAATTTTTTTATTATTTACTGTTCCAAGGCTGGCAAATGATATAAAATGTAAATAAAAGCTAATTGCGGGTTAATTTCCCCATTCAGTTTACAAAGATTAAAGCTGTAAGTAGTTGGGTAGTTTTTAAGGAAAAATATCAGTTTCCTAAGTATTTTTCTGGGCATTTAGGATAATACCGAAAACAATGTAAGATTTCAGGTGCTTTCCTGTATGATGGGCTCTTAAAGATTAATACCACCTAGATTTTTATCCTTTTTCCTTTTTCTTTTTTTGCTTTTTTTTAGATCCTCGCCTCTATTGAGCTGCTGGCCCGCTCATTGCCAAAAATTCACCGCAGTGCATCAGAACCCTCCTTGAATCGGGCTGGCTTCCAGACAGAGGATTTCAGTCTCTATGCTTGTGCTTCTCCGAAAACACCCATCCAGGCAGGGGGATACGGTGCGTTTCCTGTCCACTGAGCTGAATTAGCACAGGGGAGTGTACAGGAGGGTAGGGACAAGGGGTAATGAACATGTTTGCTCATATATTAGTTAAATTAAATAGGACTGTTTTTAAAGGTGAGCCAAAGAAAACTTTTGTTTTTAAAGACTGGATGTAATTTTTCCCAATCTAAAATTCATAGTTAGCATTGGATTTTCAACCTCCAAGGGTTTTTAAATGTATAGACATTGCTAAGAAATTGCAGTGCCTCTTCCAGATGCTTTACTATTCCCAGTTTGTTTTGTTTCCTTGGTTATTCTAATTATTAAACTTTTCCCAGGCACCTTTTGTCATTAGCCCCTGCCTGTCCCTCAGGGTCTCCGAAGAGCAGTGGCACTCCTGTGTATGTGTGTGTAGGGGGAGGGTGACAGTAGGGTCGCCTGTGTCGGGCGAGGCGGAGCAGACAGATCACATTCAGGAAGTCACTAAAATTGAATAGGCTTATTTTTATTCTTAATATTTTTTCTGTAACTATTTTTTATTACAATTTGGAAAGTGTGAATGTCCTTTACTCCCTTAAAGCAACAAACTAGACTAAATCTCTTTTTATAAATTATGGGTGCAGGTAACCAAAGCCATCATGAGGAGTGGCATTTTTGACATGAGTAACATGGTTTAACTTTGGATTTTTAGTGGGGAAATGTTATAAATTGGAGTTCCTTTTAGATATTTCTTTATATATTAAGGATATCTTACATATATAGAAGCCAGATTTCCTTACAAATGCACTACCTCCTCCTCCCCCAGAAAGCTTCACAGAATCCTGTGAGAACTCTTAGGTTTGTTTGTTTTTCTTTTAGATATCTGGTTGCCAAACACCAGGTAATGGATTTTTTAAAAATTATTACTTTAAATTCTCTTACCTCTCGTGATGCCTATTTTAGCAATCACCTGATCCTTGTGTCTCATAACATTTCTGTGCTCCTTATGTTCTTTGCCCAGCAATTCTTCTTATTATGAATGAATACCACTCTTTTTTTGTGTTCTGTGCTACAAAGTATTTGTTAGCGCTTTCTAATGCTTATACTGTCTTGTGGAGAAAATGACTGTAATATGGCAGTCAATATATTCTTACTGTGAACCATAATCTTACTCGGAAGCCACATTGGTGTTATCTTATCAAAGAAATTGCATCTCTACTTCAGAGTCAGCCTAGGGACCAAAATCAGCCTATTGAGTATATCTTCATTTATTCAATTTGGATTCGTGCTGATTTTTAAATAATAGCTGACAGTTCAAAGTTATTAAGGCACACAGACAACATCTGCGTAAATACTGCCTTCTTTGAAGCCAGTAAAGAAAAAAATTGGAAAGACTTTAAACAACTAATAATGACTTAGTTTTTAAGTACCATGAATTTTTTAAACTTTTTTTTTTTTTTGAATAGGTTAGATTTCATCCAGGAAAACTACTCAGTGATAAGTATGGCATACCTTTAGCCCCTCATTTGGGTAGCTTAAGATAGGTAACGTCATTCATGTTTTTAGAAATTGATTCAGCCCTGGCTGGTGTGGTTCAGCGGATTGAGTGCTGGCCTGCTGACTGAAAGGTCACTGGTTCGATTCCCGGCCAGGGCACATACCTGGGTTGTGGGCCAGGTTCCTGGTTGTGGGCACAGGACAAGCAACCAATTGATATTTCTTTTTTTGTCTTTTGTTGTTGTTTTGGTTGTTATCACTTTTATTTTTTTAATGTTCTATTGTTTATGCTATTATAGTTGTCCCAATTTTTCCTCCTTCTCCCCCTTCTCCCCCTTCCACCAAACCCACCCCCTACTTCCATGGTCATCCCCACACCATTGTCCTTGTCCATGGGTCCTTCATGTATGTTATTTGACTAATCCCTTCACCTTCTTTCAGTCAGTTCCCACCTCCCTCCTCCCCTTTTATAGCTGTCATTCTATTCTATGATTCTATGACTCTGATTCTATTTTGCTCTGTAAGTAAGATCATGTGGTTATTTGTCTTTCACCGACTGGCTTATTTCACTTAGCATAATAGTCTCCAGTTCCATCCATGCTTTCACAAAAGGTAGGAATTCCTTCTTTTTTTCTGTTTCATAATATTCCAGTATATCAATGTACCACAGTTTTTTAATCCACTCATCTTTTGATGAGCACTTAGGCTGTTTCCAGATCTTGGCTATTGTAAATAAATAGTGCTGCTATGAACACAGAGGTACATAAATTGTTTTGAATTGGTGTTTTAGGATTCTTACGGTATATTCCCAGCAGTGGAATCATTGGGTCAAAAGGCAGTTCCATTTTTTATTTTTTGAGGAAATTCCATACTGTTTTCCACAGTGGCTACACCAGTCTGCATTCCCACCAACAGTGCACAGGGTTCCCTTTTCTGCACATCCTTGCCAGCACTTGTTTGTTGATTCATTAAGGATAGTCATTTTGGCAGGGGTGTGATGGTATCTCATTGTCCTTTTGATTTGCATCTCTCTGATGGCTAGTCATGTTGAGAATTTCTTATCTCTATGGGCCATCTGTATGTTCTCCATGGAGAAGTGTCTATTTAGGTCTTTGGCCCATTTTTTAATTGGATTGTCGGTTTTCCTGGTGTTGAGTTACATGAGTTCTTTATATATTTTGGATATTAAACCCTTGTCCGATGTATCATTGGCAAATATGTTTTCCCATACAGTTGGTTCCCTTTTCATTTTGATGTTTTCTTTAGCCAGGCAGAATCTTTTTAATTTGATGTAGTTATATTTGTTTATTTTTTTTCCTTTATTTTCCTTGCCCTCGGAGATATGTCAGCAAAATATTTCTACATGAGATATCTGGAATTTCACTGCCGATGTTTTCTGCTAGATTTTTGTTGTATCGCAACTTATATTTAAGCCTTTTATCCAATTGGAGTTTATTCTTCTGTATGGGGTAAGTTGGTGTTCCAGTTTCATTTTTTTGCACATACCAGTCAGTCGAGTTCTGCCAACACCATTTATTGAAGAGATGTCTCTGCTCCATAGTATGCTCATGCTCCCTTTGTCAAAAATTAATTGACCACAGAGACATGGGTTTATTTCTGGGCTCTCTGTTCTGTTCCATTGGTCTATATGTCTGTTCTTATGCTGGTACCAGGCTATTTTGATTATAGCAGCGTTGTAGTATAGTTCAGTATCAGGTATTGTGATCCCTCCAACTTAGTTCTTCTTTCTCAAGATTGCTAAGGCTCTTCGGGGTCTTTTTTGGTTCCATTTACATTTTTGGAATGTTTGTTCTAGATCTGTGAAATATGCCATTGGCATTTTAATGATTAAAAATTATAGATTGTGTTGAATCTATAGCTTGCTTTGGGTGGTATGGACATTTTAATGATGTTAATTCCTCCAATCCATGAACACAGTATATGCTTCCATTTATTTGTATCTTCCTCAGTTTCTTCAGTGTTCTGTAGTTTTCTGAGTAGAGGTGTTTTACCTCCTTGGTTAAATTTACTCCTAGGTACTTTGTTGTTGTTGCTGCTGCTGCTGCTGCTATAGTAAATGGGATTTTTCTCTTAGTTTCTCTTTCTGATAGGTCATGTTGGGGTACAAAGGTGCCATCAATTTCTGAATATTGACGTTGTATCCCCCTATGTTGCCAAATTCACTTACCTTAGTAGGTACCAAGTAGTTTTTTCATGGTGACTTTGGGTTTTCTGTGTGTACTCTCATGTTGTCTGCAAAGAATGACAGTTTTACTTCCTCCTTTCCAATTTTGATGCTTTTTATTCTTGTCTGATTGCTGTGGCTAGGACTTGAGGTACTATGTTGGTAAGAGTAGTGAAAGTGGACATCCCTTGTCTTGTTCCTGATCTTGAGGGAAATGCTTTTAGTTTTTGCCCATTGAGTTCCATGTTTCTCTGCCAAATTGATGTTTCTCTCCCTCTCTTTCTCCCTCCCTTTCCTTCTAAAAATAAAATAGATAAAATCTTTAAAACAAAAATAGTAACTACTTAACACACCAAGTTAAATGGCCTTTCTTTCAAGTTGGCCACTCTCTCAATTTGAGGAAATGATCTGCCCTTTTTTTAAATACAGTATTATGAAAAGGGTACCTTATATCTAAAATATTTTGTCAGTTTATAGGCTTATTTACTTGAGAATTATTGAGCATTTCTGTAGTACTTTTTATTTTACTAAGTATTTCATCTCTCCTGTGATTGTTTCTCTAAAGAACTTAAGAAATCCAATGTGTCTGTGCCAGAATGTTCCTCATCCTTTTGAAACTGCCTGAAAGGACACCACAAGGAAAGAATGGGGCTTATTCTGATTATAAATGACTGCCCCCCTCTATCTAAAGTATGATTGATTTATCAGTTGGGGGCACACATGAGAGGCAACCACACATCGACGCTTCTCTCCTTTTTTCTCCCTCCCTTCCCCTTCTGTCTAAAAAATAAAATCTTTAAAAATAAATAAAGTATGATTGATTTATATACAGAATAATATTATATTAGATTTTTCTTAGCACATTTTATCTTTAAGGGGAAATTTTATCAAATTATATGTATAACAGCCACTGAAAAATACTTTCAATTCTGGAATAAAGAGTAGTTATTTAGTAATATCTTAAAGCCAGTTTAAAAAAAAAAACCACCTTAGTTTTCAAATGAATAAACCATGATATTTGAGTTATCTAAAATCACAAGGTCTTCCCAAGTGTACTGTGTCCTATTCCTAAATAAGTCAAAAGGAAAATAGGGCTTAGGTTCTTCTCAACCAGAAAGGGGGTAAAAAAAAAAAAAAATGTCATTTTGGCCTCTGATTTTTCAGTTAATAATTAAAGTAATATACCAAGATTTTCAAAGAAATCAGAGTATCTGGGTATTTCACTTCAAATAACTTCACACAAGCAGAGTTGACTCTTACTTCAAATAAAATAAGGTGGAAAATGTGGTAATAGAGATTTCCAGATAATGCAAGAAAGAATAAGCAAGAAAAGATTTTTCCCCCCAAAAAAGCAGCTCTATCACCTGTTACCCCCATCTTTTTCTTAAATTTCTCCATGATTTCAGGGACATATATAGAAAGAGTTAATTGATCTCTAAACTGTAAGTTCTTTTTGTCTTTGTTTTTTGTTTTTTCCTGGACTTGAAATCTGATTAGGGAAAGAACTGCATTCTGTTACAAGCAGTGTACTCTGGCAGAAAGATCTTTAGTGTCTGCTTCATTGGTATTTGATTTGGACTTCATTGGTAAGATTTTGTGCTTTAGGGGGTTGTTTTGGGTGTTTTTATTTTTAAGGTTAATATTCAAGTTTGTAGAGTAGAATACTCTTCAACAAAATGGAGTGTCTAATTATAATAATAAGAAACATTGAAGGTGTTTTTTAAAGTTACATATTTTTTTTATCTGTTCTTAGAGAGAGGGGAAGGGAAAGAGAAAGAGAGGGAGAGAAACATCAATGTGAGAGAGAAAGATCTATCGAACAGTTGCCTCTCACATGTGCCCCAACCCTGGTGACAAACCCACAACCAAGGCATGTGCCCTGACCGGGAACCAAACCGACAACCTTTCGCTTTGTGGGACAATGCCCAACCAACTGAGCCACTCCAGTCAGGGCTAAAGTTGTTTTAATGTGTTATATAAGATTTGGCTTAGAGTTATCATTTTCTGATATTCTCACTTAATAGATGAATTCTAGCCATTTTTAATAAAGATTTCTATGAAGTAAATCCTGTTTTACATTGGCTCCCTTTAAGGAGATTTAGATTCTGCTAAAGTGACTCCTCATATGAATGTTGAACATTGCTTTAAAGAAATGTATTAAAATACTGACAACAATGGCAACCTTAAAACCATACGGAATTCAAACCATAATGAGAATGTTTATGTATTTCTTGAGTCTCTGTTAATATCATATCTTCCTATGGTTATACTTTAAATATTTTACTCTTCAAGGTCTTAGTAATTTTGCTTTTTTTTTTAATCAGTGCCAAACTTCCTAGATTTTTTTTTTATTTAAATAAAAGGCAATAAATCTTTTACCCTTCCTTGATCTTTTGATTCACAATACCTTAGCTATTGCTTGTTAAAAGGAATCTTTAGATAGAAAGAGATAGTATATCACTATCAGCAGCCCAGTTAGCAGTTGTATTCAGAATACGAAAATAAATTATTAATCACTGAACATTGTTTAGGAGTTTGTGAATTGTTAAGACCCTGCACTTTGGAGTCAGCACCTGGCTTTGCATTGCAACTCTGCCATTTTCTAGCTATGAGATCTTGGATGAGTTACTTAACCACTGTAAGCTCCATCTTGTTGCTCTGTAAAATAAAGAGCAGCCTACCTCACAGAGTTGTTAATGAGGATCAGATGCAAACGTATATGAAGCCCAGTGACGCCCCGGTACACAACAGGCACTCAGGTAGTTGCTGATATTAGTAACATAGGATCTGAGTTGAGAGTTACTCGGCCAGCCATTAGCGATCAGTTGACTGTTGGAACGTGCCAGTGTTCCCTAGTAAACAGAATCTAATTGCAATCAGAAAGTGAATAGGCTATGCTTGGATTCAATAGTGTATCCATATAAGTAATTGCACGGGTCCTTATCAGAAACCGCTATTATTAAAGAATGGTGTTAAGGCTGGCTAAATTCTGATAATCCCCAGTTATTGACCAACCCCCCAGAATTAACTATAGTGTATATAACAAGAAGAACCGACCTGTAGTCCCAAGTTTTGATAGAAGCTGTGGACAAAATGGCAGGTGAAAAATAGTGGCCCCTCTATGAAGCCCCTGGCTTCAGTAAGCTAAAAGAGCATCGTACCTCAAACGGACTTCGCAGTTTAAAGAGTCCTTACACTGAGACTTATGTCCAATGACGTGTGTCTGTATGTAATTTGTTGGTAGTTGGGAAGGTGAAATGAACTAGAAGATGGAGAGTCTGGATTCCCCTTCCTTGGGTCAAATGTGTCATGTGGACAAATCATTTCACCTCTTAATTTTCTCTTTTGCAGAATGAGGATAAGTTCTAATTCTTCCTTTCTAACAGTCACATTATAATGACAATGAGTGCTACAAATCAACCTTACTATTTTACAATCAGTTTCTGAGATATTTTGTTCATTGGAACTGTTTTCAGCTTGATTAGAACCATAGCATGTAAAACCCAACTAGGAAATTATCTGCAGACTTGATATGTAATTGATGTAATTGAACCATAGTCTATGTCCTATCTAAGTTTTCTTCTTTTATGGATTTTAGGCATTTTTGCTCTTTAAATTAGCGATGATGTTGGTTGATTTATAACAGATAGCTAGTCACCTTTCAGTGAGGTTTCAGTGAGTCTTTTTTGTGTCTCTAGGTTAATTGAGATAATGTTTTTTAAAATTAGCTCTTGTCCTCCCTCTACAGGAGAATTTGCAGCCTTCAAGTAGCCACACCATCATGGCAGCATCTACTCTTACTTCTTAAGTCTTGTGTTCATACAATTTGTTAACATCAAAACACAGTTCTGTTCCTCAGATCTTTTTTAAAAGATTCAAAATTTTCAATGCATAAGCTGGTGTGGAACAGAATGGAATTTTCCATCCAAGAAAAGAGGGAAGAATGTTTTAGGAACCAGAATTCTCTGCTGCCAGTGTTTCTTCTTCAACACAGACACCATGTGCATACAAGTCTGCCCACTCCCAGGAAGAAAGAGGAGAGACCCTGAGTTCTGACCTTTTGATGGTCAGGCATGATGGAAAGAAACTGCTGCTACAGCTTGGGAGATTTGCTCTGGAAGGTCTGCCGGTCAACTGTGCCCTTCTAACCACCAGATCAATGAGTGGCTGATCATCTGATGGGGCAGTTGCATTCACCAAGCATCGTTCTCTTTCCTGTTCTGGGATTCTGTTGTGGAGCTCTTTCCCCTAGCCACCACCGGTTAATTTCTGAGGGACGGAACAAAAATGCAGCATGCCCTTCTGTGTGGTGCACGTTCAGTCCTTGGCAGAGTTTTATCAAAATGAGCTATTGTATCTAGATGGAGGGTGAGAGGGGAGACGGAGCTACGTTTTGGTGTAGAGGAAAAGGAAATGCTGCATCTTTTTCCTGACCTCCTGGATTTCTGGCCTTTATTTCCTTGCTCAGTGAGGGTGTCTGCCTAACCAAGCAGGCTGGAAAGTGCTGGCACTTGTTGCCGCCCTTGCTCATTGGGTCCAGCAATGAAGAGAAGTGTTGGGGATTTTTTTTCTCCTCCACAATATAGCAAGTTCTCAGGAAAATCTTCCTCCTAAGCTCTTCCAAGTCACCAAGTACTTATGTGGCTACTTTGTCCAAGGCACAAAAACGCCGTGGTGGTATCTAATTAAAAGCCTACAAAACTGCTTGATAACAGTTTTGAATGTGAGACACTTAGGTAATTTAAATGTAAGGTACAAGTTTTCATTTCCGAGTTTCTTCTATTATATTTTTATTAAAAAGAAAATAATTTTCAGATTTAATTGAATTGGAATGAAATTACTTGCCACTAGAATTATATATCCTGGAAAATTGTATTTTTGTTATATAAACAACTTTTAAAGAAAAATTATCCTTTTCTCTACCTAAATATGGGGAGTCTTACCGTATGACAAATATTTATAATTTTTAAATTAATGGTACTTGCTGGATCCATACTAACATCTTTGCTAATATCTCATTGTTTCTTCCAGTTTACTTCTACACTACATCCTCATCCTCTTTCTAGTCTTTTATCTAGAATATGCAACCTAAAATAAAAATGGTGGTGTCTCCATGTATTCTCCTTCTTCCTTTTTTCCCAAGCCTGGTCTTCAAAAGGTTGGGTAATTTGGCAGCTGAGTTCCCCAAGCAGAGAATTAGAGCAGTTTTCGGTGCATCAGGACTGAGAGAGGATGTGTGAAGCCTAACATCAGTTGTTTTTGTAGAAAGCTGCTGTGATATTAAGAACCTCATTCTCTATCTTTGTATAAGTAAAAAAAAATATAACCTAGTCCTAGCTTCCTTTGGCCTTTGATAAGGGTGGTGTAAGTCACAGTAGGGACAAAGAAAGTGACTCTGGACATATTAATGGTAAATTATTGACAAATACGTTCCTTATCATGGGTCTAGAATCTCTCATCAGGATTTAGGAATGTACATCAAATCAAATGTACTCAGCCCAACCAAGCTAGATCGTAAGGGTCTGAAAGAAATTAGACAGGACCTATAAAATAACCCAGGGAATTAGAAATTATTATTTTAAAATTGCAAATTGTAACTCACCCCACTATCTGTCTTTCATTCCACTAAAGCTCACTGCCATTAGATGGTTTTGGCTAAAATACCTGTATTCACAGGAAGGCCTACCGAAAATTTCACAGATTTGTAAAAAGCTGTCCCAGTAGGATAAAAAATATACAGAAGTTTATTAGTGAGTTTAAAAAACGGTGTGTTCTTGAATGTTACATGGGCAGAGCAGTATCTTAACAAAATTCAGAAATTGCACAGATGGAGATGATTCATGCTCATTTGAAGAGCATCTTGTGTGTATAATGCTGCCTCTGTGAAAAGCATCATTTATTTTTCTTTCCAAAGTTGGTCCCCTTGGATGCTTTTAAACGTGCTTGTGTTTTCTTTACCAAGATTTCAGAGGGCTGGGCTTAAACCCCAAGCCTGTGTGCTGAGCAGGGAGACCCTGGCACAGGCTCAGGTGCAGGACTGCCTGGGGCGGCCTGAGCCAACGCAGGGACAGAGGAAGCTTAGCACTGGAGTGCTCCAAACAAAATTCGCACCAATACACTTCTTTCTTCCCTTTCTCTTTAAAATAGGTTGCTATCTCATTTGAAAAGAAAGAACAGACTTGATCTCAAACACATATGTGCCCAGAAGCCAGGCTCAGGGTATTCTTGAAAGATTTTTTTAGAGCCCTTAAAAAATAAAAATAAAATTTAAAAATTCCCTTTCCTTCTTTTTATCCATCAGATTGTTTTTGCTCTCGTTTACAACTGATAGGAAAAAGGGTTTACCTCTGAGTTTCACTTGCTTTATTTTTTGATGCTTAACTACAGATAGACTTGCTGAGCTCCTAAGAAATACAAGGAAGAACTCCTTGATGTGCTAAGCACTTTATGAGTAATTTGTATAAATAGTATGTGGCTGCTTCACTGATTATCTTGTAAGGTTGTAGTTACCTGTCTTTTCCATTAAGTGGCTGCAGTGCCTTCTGTGGTGTATTTTACTTTGGGTAAGGAGAGGTGAAGCCTTCTGAAAAATTTGAGAGCGACCATAAATGATTGTTTTAAAAGATGTAGTATTCCTGGTGGACTTTTTTTTAATCATAAAACTACAGTCAAGGGTCTAGACTTTTGCCACTGAAATAATATTGACCAAAAAGTAGTTTATAAAAGGGATTTGTGAATAGAAAAATCCAGTGTGATTATTTGTACTGTGCACCTTAGAAGGTTTTGTCTAGCTGTCAAATTCTGGCTCCTGAATGTGCAGTCCCTGGTTGTATGTGAGATCTGCTAGGACATACTGGGGCATCCTAGAAGATAAAATCACATATGTAAAGTTACATGTTACATTCCTGTTGGTGTTGGAGAAGAAAGGGCACTATGTAGTTGTAAAGAAGTAAGTCAGGACTTGGACACTGTCAGCCTGAAACTGTGAGCAGTTCCTGGGTTCCCGTGGGGCGCAGTCACAGTGCTTTGTCACACCATGTAATCTGTTCATCAGGCAGCCTTTCAACTGCTGCGCACCCCTCCACAGCTCTCACCGCCCCTCCTGTACGCTCCCCCTCCGCCTCCTCTGGCTTTAGTCTGAAACATACTGCAGGGTTCAGGTGACCTCTTCAAAAACTACCTCCTCGGAATGAGGTGATGAATAGTTATTTATTTTAAAATATGAAAAGTCAGGAGCTCTAGAACATGAAGATGATTTAGGATTTTAGCTTTTGTGTGTGCTTGTATGTGAGCGCTCTCATTTCGTCCGTAAGGGCATTATACATTTAAGCAGTAGTACTGAAAAATGTAGCTCAGTCAGAGTGTCTGAATGTCGCTGCAAGTGATGCCAGAATCTGTTTAGGGGTACGTTTCAGAATCTCAACCGTAAGTCAGTTGCATGAAATGAAATAGTTATGGTATCACTTCACTAACTGATATAATTTTAATTTTCAGTGGGCTTGGCAAGACAATACACCATAATGAGTTACCCACAGCTTTGTCCCATGCACAGATACTCCAACAGGCTGCCCGGCTGAGAGGGTAGAGAATTATTACCCGTTTCGCAAGATTCTCTTCTCTGTCCAAGTTGGCGTTGTTAGTGCTGGAAGAGCAGCACCTCGAGACTAGCTGATTCCAGCCATTAGGCTATTTTTTAAAAACACACATAGCCAGACACGGAAGGTTTACTGTGAGTTTGAACAGGAAATAGCATATAGATCATACATTGGAATGGTGAAGGTGAGGCTCTAGAAAAATACCTTGACAATTTGCCAAATGATCTTACTGTGCCTTCATGATGCAATAAAAAAGCTAAAATATTAGCAGAAATCAGTGACTTGTGAAGAAAGCAGCCACTCTGGTCTAACTCAGCTGTGTTAATATTTTTTAGAGTGCAATTTAGACTGCAAAGATAAATGCACTAAAGAGTTTATAGCCAAAATCACATTTAAGAAAATGAAAAAACAGGTAAATTTTCAGTGAACAAAATTATTTTTTTAAAGCACATAATCCCTAGTATAGTCAGATATATTTATCACAGAGCAAATAGGTTGAAATTATAGTTCAGTGACATTTCTAGAGAAACTTTTTCTACTCCCATAGGTTCTTCAAAGCATGGAACTTTTATATAACAGAAATATTTGACAGACATTTTAAGAAATTGCTGTAGTTTAAGGTTGAAGTACTGTATGCTGGGCAGCAGTTGTGTGTGTTAACTTAGTGAGAAGAGGGAAGGAAATTCAAATATGGGACAGAATTTGATTTTATCAATTTCCAGAATACTGCTGCCAACCCAGATGCTGATTTTTCAGAGTTTGAAATATAAACTTGCCTCCCAGGACTGGCTGGCGAACTGAACAGGATGGTGCTGCTAATGCTGTGTGGGGTGCTGTGGGGACTGGGGGGTGCTTCGTGAGGGGGCATTGGCATAGTTAATGACCTGGCCGTGGGTGTGAACTGGACACACTCCATGGTATGCTTCTTGGATCTTGTTTCATCCCTCACCACCCAAGAAAGGCACTCTACTATCTTCAGCGCGTTCTCGAGATGTTTAACCAAGGTGTGTTACTGATGCCCGTAGATCGTTGAGCACCCGAGGAGTACTATAGCACCTCTGCCTGATTTGTGTATTGGCCAGCGGAGAATGAAGTGGCCAGTGTATTCATGTTCCATGTTGCCAGCTCTGATAAAACTGAAAATGCTGGTAAGATTTTTGTTGTATCAGTACACTTGACAGTAAGCTGTGTTTTGTTGTTTTCGGATGACTTCTTTTTACTTCTGTTGGGCCTTTACACTGAAATTCAGCCCTAAGTTTTGTCATTTGTAGGAAGGATAATTAACAGTTTCTGTCAGGTATTTTTAAGGTAGAAGAGGACAAAAACTTAAGTCCTAAAATCTTAAATTAAGGTAACAGTGCTTTATTTTAAAATGCATAGGGACAGTTAGTCCCCACCTCAAAGAAGTGTTTCAGTAGATCTTTTATTTCAGCATCACAACTTCAACTGTTAATTCAGGCCTATTAATTACTAAATCAGTTTTGTTAAAATGTTTAATTTTATTTAGCTGTTTTGGCTAATTAATTACAATGGTATAGCCAGCTGTGCACAAGGACACAACCAACGTTTTTTTTTGTGATGCATTTTTTAAAAGAATTCTATGTATTGAAATACTCTTTAAAAATAAAAAAGCTGAAATACATTTATTCATGATAGTATCAAAAAAAGGAGAAAGGATTTGTGCAAACCATCCACGTCCCTGACAGGCTGAGCAGGCTCTCCAGCACCCATGAGAGGCTCCTTCTCATCGCGGTATCTCCATAGGGAATGGGCATGAATCTCACTCAGGAGATGCAGCAGAGGAGGGGTTCCCGTTACAGGGGTGCAGTGGGGTCATGAGTAAGTTGCTTAGTACCGGTTTTCTTTGGAAAAGTATTGTGTTGTGTTTGTGTGTTAAGCTTTTTTAACCCGTGTGTGTTTTGGTGGAGTAGGAGTTACATAGGAGGAAACTTCAGACTAGCGTAAGCAACAAAGCTCGCAGACTAGGCACAAATATAGACAAAAATGGACCAAATAGGATGGGGGAGGGCATGGGAGTAAGTCTGAGGGTAGGGAAAAATTGATGTGAGGGTGGGACATAAACCATAATTATCTGAAATAAAATGTAAGAGTGCAATAAGTGTGCTTTTTATTCTAAGCTGTGAACAGTTTTTTAAGAAAATCATTCCTTCCTTTTACATTTGTGTGTGTTCCAGACATAGCTGATTAAAACCAGCTATGAAAACATAATGCCTTTTTATTCACATTAATTACCAACGTAAGTGGCTAATCTTTATGTCTTATTTATCTTCATGTTACATTGGTTTACATACGGGGTATGTGTGAGCGCTGTGCCCTTTTCCCCATTTGAAAATGTGCTCATTCGGTCCCGTTTCCTTTGGCCACGCTGCACACTGAAGTCTCGGTTTGGCCTTCATGATGTCGCCTGATTGGAAGGACCATCCCAGTGATACATTGTCGTTGGTTGTACACTCTGGCCCTTTCCTCACTCAGCAGTTTCTGGTTCTCCTACAGTAGGAGCGTACGCCCGATTGGGGGATCGCATTTGACCGTTTACAGACATGTTCCATTGAATTCTCTACAGTAGTTACGGTTGCTCTTTGGTTCAGACCAAGAAAAAAGACATCACCCCCCTTTTCATTTACATCTTGGTTTGAGGATACATCTTGTAAAAGGGAGAGGAAAGGGAAGCCCTTCACATTTTAACCGAGGGGAATCAATGGCTCCAGGTTCACCGCTCCAAACCTCACGGCAGTTCACATACACATCCCTCTGTCTCGCTGCCAAAGGTTCGGGTGTCGCTCTCTTCAGCCCCACCTGAGCATCGAAAAGGCTCTCGTGGGGTCTGGGGTGTGCCCAATGAACAGGTGGGGGCTTTCTAACTGCCCACAGACCTCTCTGTACCTGCTTTGCAAAAATTATGGAGTAACTATTTTTTAAAACTTATTTTTGAATTCATAAAAAAAGACATTTATTTTCAGTCAAATGGATGATGTCTCCCTCTTGTCCCTTAATCCTCAGTGTTTGCTTGAATCTTTTTTTTTCCCCTCAATTCTTCCCCAAACCGACTTCTTGATACTTTGGTTCTCTTTCCTGCTCAGGTCCCTTCATTTGTACTTTGGAATTTTTCTCATGTAAATTTGTACAATGGAAAATATTGTTCAGTTTGGATAGAAAGCATGAAGAATTAAATAAAAAAAGATAGCTGAAACTCAAATTGAAGAAATTTATTTCTGTGTAAAGTTATTTAAAAACTCTGTATTATATAAAAGGCAAAAAAGTTCTATGTACTTGATGTGAATATGCGAATACTGCTATAATAAAGATTGACTGCATGGAGAAGTCTTTATCAACATCATTTTTCCAGCACTCTCGCATCCAGTGATGGGAGTAGTCAGGGCTTTGTCAGGCTTCCAGGCAGTGAAGGGCCTGGGACTTGCACGTTTTGTTTCACACATGCAATGTCGATGACTGCTTGATGGGTAGAAGTTACTTATAGACGAAATAGTTTTAAAGTTGTCAAACCAGATACCTGCTGGCCACACTGTTGTAGTGATGACCCTGAAGTATTTCGATTCTGCATCCCGACTGGCCCCCTCCAAGGGCTCAGGTGAAGTGCATGCTCTGATGGAGCCATTTAAGGAGTCTGTCTGGAGCTTTCAAACTGTTTTGACACAACCTCTAATAATGTTTTCTGTAGGAACAAAGAATGTACACACACACGCAATGTATATCTGAAACTATGCACTCATGTTTTTTACTACATTTTTTTAATGCTGACTACCCCAAAGAGTTGATTTTATGCATTTGATTTCAATACTTGAAGTTTGAAAGGTACCCAGAGTATCTTCAAACTTTGTCAAATTACTGAGCAAGCTTTCCAGGAGTAAACTGTTTGGAAACTTTGCCTGGAAACACAGCATTTGAGAACAACAGGAACAGAAAACTTCAAGACGGCACGTATTTAACATGTCTGGTTTCTGGTCTTCACACCCCTCCACCTAATCATAAAATGTGGCCCAGGCTTCAAAGTACTTTCTCTCAACTGCGGTTTTCTTACCTGAAAAGTGTGATTCTGTAATATAAATGTCTTAAGAGACTCATTTTCTAAATAATCTTCATAGATGATCGCAACAATCGTGGCCGTATTTTTAAAGAATGTACTCTGGAGGTTTTCCTTAAATGTTAGCCCAGAATTGTGAATGCTGTAACTGTTGTGATAAAATCCTATTACGAAGCACCCTACCATACTAGCTTTTCTGAAATTGTGTCAGAAATTTCAGAAAATTTGTCAGAAATTTGTCAAAAAGCTGCGATCATTGGATCTGCTCTCTGGGTTAGATAGCGCTAGATGCACCAAATATTAGAGCAGAAAGTTCTTAAAGATAATCTGGTCCAACTCTCCTCAGTTACTGAACGTGCAGCCCCAAGGGTGGCCTGCCTAGGCTCGCAGAGCCAGGACTGAAGTCAGGACTCCTGTTCCCCACATCAGTACTTGTTTTCTATCACTTCGCCTGGTCCCTATTGTAAAATTTGGATAGACATGGGTGTTGTGCAGGGCGTAGGTGACAAAAGCCAAAGGCCGGCCCAGCTGCTAAGGCAGGTCAACTGCAGGTCAGGCAGCCCTCACTTCCTCACTGCACACTGTCGTTCCGATGACGCTCCTGATGAGACCGTGGCCACAAGCAACCGGATCGACCTCTTCTACAGGATAGTTCTAGTGGCGAGTGGAACCACGACTACTTCTGTACCTTCCTGTGATGTGCATCTAGGGGAGTTCCTGTACGATGCCGCCCGTCTCCAACTTTATTAGATATAACCCATTGTGTTCTTTACACCGGAGTTTCCACAGGAGAGTAAGCTCCAAATTTGGGTTAAAATGTGACACCTGCCTGATCTCTGTTGCCATCAGTAATTCCTTCACCACCCACCTTCCCTACCTTTGGGAAGGTCCAGCTCTCCAGGCACACCCTAAAACTTACTTTGAACGTAGCTTTAGCTCATTAGGGAGACATCCTAAACGTCAATCTGGTTTTAGGCAGAGGCGGCGCACACCACATCTGGTGGGATGTGATTGCAGCTGAATCTGTCTCCTTGTGCAGGCTTCTCTATAAAACCAAACTGGGACTCAGGGGTCACTGCAAACTTAGCGTAGGCCCAGTGGTCTAGAAATAAGTGGCTTCCATTTAGAGAGCATTTCCTTCATGCCAGACATAATTCTAAGGGCTGTATATGCTAACCTATTTACTCTGTCCATGTAGAAATGAGGAGGCTGAAGCATTTGATCTATGGATCAAATGAGAAACCTGGCCAAACTCACAGCTAGTAAATGGTGGAGCAGCAAGTCAGATCCGCAAGCTTGCCTCCAAAGCTAGAATTTTAAACCCGGCCAATTGTTTTAAGACGCAGGTTGAGGCCCATTAATGAGTAGTAAAATGAGTCTCTCAACCACCATTTTTTTATGTAGAATACAAGAGAAAACATCAGTGCATCACAGGTAAGTACTGTTTCATAAAACTTTTAGATTATCTATGTGTGTGTATAATTGATATTTTTGGTCACAATGTAAAATTAAGAGTAGGTCTTGATGGAGGAGGGAAGTATACGGGGAATAAATGGTAATGGAAAAAAATACAGTTAAAGTAGGTCATAAAAAGGTTTACACTGTGCTGTTCTGACTCTGAGACATGCTGGCTTAACCTAGGGCCACACAGCCAGGATTTGAACCTCAGCTCCCGAACTGGCTGTATGAGCTTGGGCAAATCACCCAACCCATCTATAGCTCAATTTCCTCATCTATAAAGTAGAATATGAAAATCTAATAAATTAACACATTAAGTTTTTGCTGTTACTTAGCTGCACGTAGCCATCCATCAAATGTACTAAACATTTCTTTGGGACCCTCTTCACTATTTTCCCATAAGCTGTAACAGCCTTTGAGAGGAGGCTGGGGACAATTTCTGCACCAGCGCACACTGGCTTCCCGGCCCAACTATGGAAGAGAGGACCCAATGTCGGGAGGCCACACTGGCTGATCTTAGAAGATTGCCGTTTTAAAGTTACCTTTGACTTCTAGTCAGGCCATTTTGGTCGGTCTCTAAGGAAAAGAGCTAATGGCATCCTACTTGAGTTAATTGTTACACATTGTATTCTTTACCCCAAATTTTCTTGATATGGCAGGACAAGGGGCAACAGAAGTAAGTGAAAAGTACAGAGGTCTGATGGCCTTTCCAACTAAATATTCATCAGCTGAGACAGCTCACTCTCACACCGGTGAGGAAATGCAAAGCCAAGGGGCATGTCTCAGGACCCTCTGCCACAGGCTCGGGGCTGCTGGAGCCCACAGTGGGAGAGAGGGAGGCTGCTGGTTCCTTTTGCTTCAGCCTGACCGTCATTGTGCCCCTTGACAACTGAGAACAAGAGGGTGCAGACCTAAGGAAGGACTAGGCATGCTCACCAAATCACTCCCCACCCACCCTGCTCCTCACCGCATTGCACATCAACCCAAACCTGCAACCATGACCTATTAACCTCCTCTGCCCCAACCTCTCCTCACCTGCAGGGACCCCAACGGACGGACTTTCTGTTCCTTAAACACGCTGACTTTGGTCCTACCCTAGGCTTTGGTTCTTGCTGTTCCTTGTCCCTACAGCACTTCCCCCTCAGACTGCAAAACTGGTTCCTCCCACTACCACTAGTTCAGGTTCCTGGTCAAATGCTTTCCTCACCCACCCAGAAGACCATCCATCTGCAGCACATCACCCAATGCGTACTTCCTTTGTAGCACTTGTCAACTTTATTTTTCCCTCCCTAAAATCTGAGTTCCCTGTGAACGGAATCTTAGATCTGTCTTGTCTAGCATTGTATTCCCAGTGCCTAGGAGGTCAAAAACCCAAATTAAAAATATGAAGTTTCCAGGCAAGTGATTAAGCCACTCTACCCTGCAGGTTTTTACCTGTGGATAGAGGAAAATCCTGTCCTTCTGACTCAGAATTTTGATGCTACAGGCAGCTGGAAAGTACTTTGAAAGAAATTTTAGAAAAAGTAGAGTATCCATTTCACCCTTGTGTCCCATTCCTCCAGCCCTAAGAATTCCTGGTAAAAGTGTCACAAATTCCACAAATGACCACTGAACACAGTGCTCAGCCCACAAGAGATACATAAATACAATAAATGGCCTGCCCTGACCTCTAACCTCTCTACACACAGGGCAACAAGACACCAGCAGTAGAGAAACGGCAGGTTTTCTCTACTTTCTTTACTTTCTCAGCAAACATATAACTAAGACATTGGCTAGGGAGGCAGGCAGTGTCACACTGGAGCTAAGTGTGGGGTCAGACTGAACGTCACCACCCATCAGCGTGTCACCCCAAGCAAGTCACCTCATCCCCCGAAACTCAATGTCCTCCCTGATGAAAGGAGCTAACGGCAACCTGCGCTGGGGGCACCCAAGAGGATCCTCTGACCGTGCCTGTAAGCAGCTGGCACAGGAAATAATCCGAAGAGGCTGGCTGTAGTCAGGAATATCCATAACTCAGTTCCTCATTCTTGACCAAAACACTTTATTTTACAGCTTTAATATCCAATATGAATTGGAGTCCATAGCTTCGTGAACTTCCCACCTAGCTCCTGCAGAAAAACAAAAATGGAAAGCTTTAAGTACTTTCGTTTTCAGTAACGCAAATCCATAATTCTGTTCATTCAATTACTCAAGCATGCACTCAGCACTAATCATGTGAGCGGCCTTGTAGAGGAGGGAAGCAAAGTCACCATGCTCTCTCCAAGGGCTTACACGCAGGGGTATCCAACACCCGCGCCTCTGGGCCACGCTGGAAGGAGAAGAGTTGTCTTGGCCCAACGCTAACGAAAACTGATGAGTGAAAAAAAGGTTTTCTCTAAGTTTACGATTTTGTATTGGGTCTCATTCAGAGCCATCCTAGGCCACATGCAGCCCGTGAGCGCAGGTTGGACAGCCAGGGACAGTCTAGTTATTACAACAAATAACTAGACAATGCGTGTGGGAACGCTGGGACATCTGTGAGAGGGCAGGAGGAGGTCGGTGGCGGCAGACATGTTAACTGGGGGGAGCAGATGCCCAGGAAGGACTGGGACCACTCGCTGTCCATTCACAAACCCAGGACGCACAAGCTGTAGAACAGCTTGAACTGCCTGCCTTTTGGTGACATTTTTTCCTATCCACCTCCTCCCTACATACCCAAAAACTGCTGTAATTTTCATGTCAATAAGCTACTTCTAATTAAAATTATAAAGGCAATACTAGTAATACAATTTAATGGGAACACTCAACTATCATTTAATGCTTCCTATCCTTTAAAACAATTTTCAAAGCATTTTGAATGATAGCAATTAAAGCTGTGCAATGATTAATTTAAAAACATGTTAAGTGAGAATGTCTTAACCTCTGAGGGGCTGTAGGACAAGGAACTCCTAATACCTTCCTTTTGAAAAAAGAAAAACTGACTTCCTGATCTGGAAATGAAAGGGTCCTAACCTTGTACTGTTTAAATAGTTAATTTCCACGCAAATCCATATCACAGCATTCCCACATGCTGGAACGTTCCATGTAAATGCTAAAGGGGAACACTGTAGTATTTTTGCAACTACAAACATACACACTATACACCCCTATCTGTCTTGTCCACTCCTTTCATCTCTGTGCAGAGTTGGTACTTAAAAGCTTTTGCTGGATAAATGAGACCCTAAATTGTAACATAACTTAAGAAAAAAGAATTTTTAAAAACATACAATGACAAGGAAGATGAGACCAAATTAGGGTGGGGTGAGGTGTGCAGCAAATGTAAAACTACTATATTCAGAAATGAGACATGATAAAGGGGTCACTGTTTTTCATACTGTTAGAAAATATATATTCCTTCGAGACCATCATAGGTACAAAGTCAAAACAGCGTTACTCGCCAAAGGTAAGTATAACTTTAAAAAAACAGACATCTGGGGCAGACTCACTGGCAAAGAGTCGAGTCTCCATTGTCAGTCTTCATCGTCAGGAGGGATGCCCAACTCCTCATCTGTCCACTGGGAAGGGTCTGGATATGGAAAGTGACCCTGGTGACGTCATCACAGAACAAAACCAAAGAAGAGTCAAGATTCTATACTCCACACAATTACAGTCAAAAAGAAATCTTGCAAGTAAAAAAAATGTGATAATGCTGTAACATACACAGCCCTGGACATGCCACAGGGGCAAATCCTACTACTACACTCGACGGTCCGACTGTTCTTCGATCTGTTCAGTAGAAGCTGTGGCCTGAATTTTAAGAGCCTGCTCGTTCTGAAGCCACCAGCCTGAGCCAGAGTTTGAGTACGTGTTTGTGATGAAGGACAGAGGAGATGGAGGCACCGGATTTCAAAGATTCCCCACATCTCAACAATGTCTAGAAGCCCTGGCACAACATAATGCGTGTCTCAAACTGTTCTGTCGTTCCTGCTGGGAGATCTGGGAGCCTGCAGCGGACTCGTACATGTTCCACCCTGATCTAGGGCGCACCTGGCTGCACCATCGTCTCACGCCAACTAGCCACCTGAGAGCTCGCCCACAAAGAGGTGGGGTCCACGCGCTGCCAGTGCAGACACTGGGCAGCCGGATGCAGAGGCTCTAAGAGAAATGGGATATTAATCAACCTGACGCTTCTGAAACTTATTTCACATTTTTTCCTGCCCTAGGAACAAAACCAAATTTACTAAATTTACTAAAATTCAAAATATTCTGGATCAACAGGCACAGATTTCAGTGGCTTAAAGCCATCATTTCCTAGTGAACAGAGTCTGTACAAATAAAATAAAAACTTCCCTCCTCAAAACAAATTAGCCCACATCTACCCCACCCCAATCTGGCTGCCTTGGCCCCCCAGACAGACTACATGACGGTCATTATTTAAAGAATTTAAGTGTGAAACCTAAGCTGCTGATGACTCCTAGTTCAGAAGGTAAAAAGGAATTTGGTTTCCAGTCTCCCTCCAAACACGGCAAACTAACACACGGACTACCCACATGTGCACCCCGTAGCAGAAAAGGTCAGATACGATTCATTAACAAGATTCCTGCACGCACACAGCACAGCGCGGAGGGATATGCAGTAGCCCCAATCATCCACAGAGGATCTGTTCCAAGACCCCCAGTGGATGCCTCAAACCATGGACAGTACTGAATCCTATGCATACAATGTATTTCCCATACATAAACTCCTTTTCCCTTAAAGGAAGCACTTTACGACATCTCTTTGGCAGATCTGAATTGCCAGCGCCACTACGCTTGTGCTTTGCAGCTGTTACTAAGTTAAAAAAAGGGTGACTTGAACACAAGCACTGATACAACACTTGATCCGACAGCCGAGATGGCTACTGAGTGAGTGACTGGCAGACACTGTGTACAGTGTGGAGGCGGTGGACAAAGGGACGACTCACGTCGCAGGCAGGACGGAGCAGGCCAGCACGAGATTTTACCACACTGCTCAGAACGGGGCACAATTTAAAACTTATAAATTCTTCCAGAACTTTCCATTTAATATTTTCAGACCACGGTTGACCCAGGTAATTAAAACTACAGATAGAAAAACAGTCTACACACACAGAAAAAAGCTAAACTATCAATATTTCTTCCCTCCTCCCACCCACAAGGAGAACATTCCCCTGCACTTACCAGCACAGCATCTGAGTCGTGCCAGAAGCGCCAGAGAATCCAGAACCACATGGTTGCACTGAAGAACTCAGCCTGGATCACCTGGGACTTGGTGAGCTGGGGAAACTGTCTGTACCGGGGTTCGATGTGCACACCGCCACCAGCACTATGAGACAAAAGGAAAATGTTAAGCAGATTGCTACATCTTCAAAGTATTTGGTCGTACAAAACTCCTGAGTTACATCCAGAAACGAAAACTAACACTTCTCCTCTCCTCCACAAAACACAGAATGATAGTGCTCCAAGATCCCTCAAAATATTCATTTTTCATAAAGCTCACTTTAAACTTCTATAGCAGCAAAAACTGGCCTGAATTGACAAGAGTAATTATGATACTCCTTTAGTGAATGTTCGTGTATCATGCACCAGAAATAGGAATGTGTTGGTAATGAGGTACTGGCCCCAAGAAATGTGGTTAAGGGATTATGAACCTATAGTAAGTAGTCATTAGCTAATCCAGAAAAATAAGCAAGTTAATTTTGTTCCATTTTAACCATCTATTTCAAAGTCAAATTTTGCCCTCTGCTCTGTTACAATCTTCATTAGAATACCACTCTATGGGAAAAAAGACACTGTAACAATAGGCTGCTTCTTTGATAGGTTTTTAGATGCGATCTAGTTATAAGGGCCCATCATTTAAACTCATTAAACAAGATTTGAGAATTACAGTTCAAACCCACTCTCCACATTTCATTATTGCTAGAATGTTATTTTAACTATGACTTAAAATAAGTGGGGTCCCAAACCAAGGTTTTTAAGTGTCAAGTTTAAACACAAAAATGCACCATAACTCTCAGTGAAAGTTACATTTTTAAAACATAACACAAATCATGTTGCTTTGAGGCTTGAAAGCCTGTATCCCCTCCCATCCCGTCTACCTCATCACTTACAAGGTCCTCCCTAATCTGGACCTAGCTGGTCTCTCCGCCCCACCTCTAGCGCTCTCCCTCTGCTCACCCCACGCCAGCCTCCCAGCTTGCTGGGAGGCCCATCAGCAGCACTCAGAGCCTCTGCATTTGCTGTCTCCTTCACGGAGATGCTCTTCCTGGCATCTTTGCTTGGCTGACTTCTCATCACTCAGGTCCTGGTTCAGTTCAAACCCTCAGGCATGAATTCCTACATCATCCTGCACACAGTAAGCCATCCCTCATCCCAGGGACTCTAGATTAATCCCTCGCTTTATTTTCTTCACATCACTTAATAGTACCTAGCCCTAGCTGGTGTGGTTCAGTGGACTGAGTGCCAGCCTACGAACCAAAGGGTTGCTGGTTCAATTACCAGTCAGGGCACATGCCCGGGTTGAAAGCCAGGTCCCCAGTAGGCCAACCACACCCTGATGTTCCTCTCTTCTCCTCTAAAAATAAATAAATACTACCTTTTAAAAAATTATGCTTAAAAAAAAACTAATACCTAAAAATTATTTCTTTTCTACTTGTTTGTGTCCTTTCTCCAGAATGGAAGCTCCATTATCTTTCCTGTTTTTTGCTCTATCCCCAGCACCTAGAAAGGATCCTGGAATCTGGAAGATATTCTATAAATACAGGGCCCAGCAAAAGTAACCCCTGCTTGAGTGTGGTTGGTAGGGTAATAACATGAGTGTGATAATCCATGGTTTTAATTTTTAAATTTCACCTAAAATGTCATACAGTGTGCTTCAGTGTGATATTGTACGTTACAGAATTACAGGCTTATGATTTTTGCAATAAAAAAGGGGGGGCATTATTTGTGCCGGACCCTGTATTTATTCACTTATCACTCACACTGTAAAGTCTGTGTGTGCAATGGAAGTACCAAGACCTTAGTGAACAGCAGCACCCCCCACTCTCCCCATGCAGAGTCAAGGGCTACTGCTGGTACCTCTCCATTACTGTCTTAGCTCAGGTCACCTAGGCCTTCTCCTTCTTCCCACCCCACACCTGTCCCAGCTCCATATCCTTAGTAAACACGCAACTTTAGACAAGTCGCTCCAATAATTTCCCTAAGTCTCAGTTCCCTCACAACAGCAGGTAAATACTTGTATGGTCCTTACTCTGCACAAGCAACTGCTGAAACACTTCAGAGAATGGTAATTTGTTTAATCCCTAGCAGTCAACATTATTATCCCCATCACACAGGTGAGAAAGCTGAAGCATGAAGAGATCACGACACTCCCGAGGTCACACAGCTGGTGTGGCAGGCACTCTCCTGCACTGCCTGTTGGTAAAGTACAAAGGATGATCTAAGGGGCCTCCAGCAACACCTGCAAAAATCCAAGGTACTATTTTCAGTGCGGCTCTTACTGACTCTGCACTACCAGCTCGTTTTTGGCAGGTGTGTCCTCCCCAAGCATCCCAGTGCTAAGTTTTCCCGTCCGCTTTTTGGGCTACATACCTCACCAGTTGACTCTTTCACTCACTCTTTTGAATGCTGGTGTTGCAAGAGTGAACCCTAACGTAAAATACGAACTTTGGGCGGCAATGTTTTGTCAATGTAGGTTCATCAACTGTGACAGACGTACCACTCTGAAGGGAGATGGTGACAATGGAAGAAGTGATGCACGTGGGCGGGGGGGGGGGGATATATGACAAGTCTCTGTATCTTCCACTCAATTTTGCTGTGGTTCAAACTGCTCTAAAAAATAAACCTATTTTTTTAAAAAAGAAAAATTCTGATAGCGCCCGAACATCCACTTTTGGCTCTCTCCTCTCCTACCCTTCCACTCCCTGGGTGATCACCTCCCGTACCTTAGGGAAGTAGTAATTCTTTAACCTGCAGCCAGAATGATTTTTCAGAATTAAAATCTGGCCACATGACACCTGATTGAAACCTCTCAACGACCGCTGTCGCCTGGGTTAGGTTCTTCAGCCAGGCATCAGGACCCTGTACCGTTCCTTCCCTATGCCCAAAGGCCTCCAGCCTCACCTCTGCCACTACCAGCTTCGCACTTGGCCTAGACCACCCTCGCTTCCTCAACTCCTGCTCTAGCTTCCAGGTTCGTTTCAGCCTGTGTCCCCACCCAACTGTGAAGTTCTCGAGGGCAGGAGACCCTTGGTGCAGGAATGTGTCGTCACCGTCCCCAACTCCCCACCCCTACACACAGTGTTTAGTATTAGCCAAGTAAACAGCGTTCCCACTCCCCCACTGTAATCAGCTCTCGCAGGACCTGGCGTGGTGGACCGAGAAGGACGCACCGCCCTACGCGCAGTCGGACTACAAGTCCCAGCATGCGTCGGGGTGAAGGTCGCTGCAGGACCCGCATCTGCCCCTGGCGCCCAACATCAAGGTGAGTACGTCCCAGAGGCTAGCGCTTTCCGTTAGAAGAAGCCAAAGCCCCCACCCCCGGCCGACACTCACTGACGGACTCCGTTTCCAGAGGCCCGCGCACGGAGGCCTCTGAAGAGGCTGCCTCCACCGCGCACGAAAGGCGCCAGCCGCGTCACAGCTGACATGCCCACCCGAGTCCGGACAGCCACCTGAAGGCCGCCCCCTACGTGCACGTCATTTCCCCCCGGCGCCCCGCCCCGGGCGTCAGCGCGTCGCCCCGCCCATGGGCCTCAGGGTGACGTCTAAGGGTCAGGGGAGCGGCGGTCCCAGTTCAAATTAACATCTCAGATTTTTCGCAGGGCAGGGCCGAGCGCAAGGAGGGAACCGGCGCGTCTTGGCTTAGAGGGTGAGGAGGCGCCCTGCGAAATGCGAAGGGTGTAGTCGGCCCTGCGGTGCTCGGCTGCGCGGATCCGCGCGCTTCCCCGGGGATGGGCGTGCGGGCGCTGGCGGAGGGAGGTGGGGCTCCCGCCCCTGGGCCCCGGCTTTAGGAGCATCTCTTTGTTACGCGAATGCTGAGACTCTCCAACACCGAATCTGAGCTCGCTCCTCCCTACCGGTGCTGATCTGGATGGTGTGTTTGCACATCCGGACCTGCCACTCCGCCGGCTCCTCCCTAATTAGCTGCTTTCCAGACCCTATTAAGTTAACAAATCCTTTGTGAACCCTTGGTCCTTCCCAAAGCTAGATTTTGAACTCGCCTCCCCTGCAAGAGGCTCACTGTGACATCTTTAAGTCTTCCTTGTTTTATTGTTGTTCTGCATACCGGAACTTTACCAACCGGCAGTGATTCCCAAACACCAGTACATGGACGATTGGTGGTATCAAAGTCACCTGAGGAGGCCGGCTCCACATACTCCAAGTCTGGAGTAGGGCCAAGGAGTCTGCATTTTAGCACAGCCTCCAGTCTGTGCTGATCTTGAGCCAGTCCTGGATTCTTGGCTGTTGTCTCTAAATATTGCCTTGTATTAAATCCTGGATGGACCCCAAGCTTCCCTAAACGCCCCTCCCCAAATTCTTAGGGCCTCCACTTAAAGGGCTGTAGGTTTTCCTAAGCACCTCCAGGTTTAACAGCCTGCTAGCCTAACCTTGGCGATTTCAATTTGAAATGGGACCCTTGCTAAGCACCAAAGACCTCACGTTCAGAGTCACAAGCATGAAAAATAAAATACCTATGGAGGGACATGTAGACCTGAAGTTAGGAATTTGGGTGTATTTGACTATAACTGATACCTCTCCTCTGCCAAGATATAGGCCTCCATGTGCCCTCTGACAGGAAACCTGTCTCCTGGAGTTGGTCCCTCACAAAGCTTATGATTTGCAGGGCTGCCCCACTTCCTTCAGAACAGCCTGTTAATTTACCCTCGGGCCCTGTTCTGCCCTCCTAACTATAGCTATAAATTAGAAAAAAGAAGCCACTGTTTTCTGGATGTAAGCTGGCTTTGCAGTTGATAAGCCACGGTGTGGCTTTGTCTGGGCTACTATTCACCAATTACCCTTTCTAGGGATACCTACAAACCACCAAGATAGTGGTTTCTGAAATGGGAGGACAAGGCTTGCCATCTGCCTGGGGAACTGACTGCCCAAGTTGTATCTACAGCTGCCTTGCTCCCAGCAAAGAACAGTGCTGTGGTTCCAAGGCCACAAAAACCGCACAGCTCAAACAAAAGAGCAAAGAACTAGGAGTGAAGATCTGCAGTTCAAACCTCGGCTCTGCCAATTATCAGCTCTATGAATTTGAGTAAGTCACTTTATTTCTCTGAATGTCAGTGTCCCTCACCTTAGTTTGAGTCATTTAAGAGAGTACCTGTCCGACAGCATGCACTCAGGGAATTTTTATTCCTTTATTTTACCTTCCTTTCCTAGCAGCAAAAGATGAATCTTCACCTATTCAGGTGAATGAAGATTCATTTACCCTCCCCATCTTTTCTTGCTGAATTACAAAACAAAAAGTTTTAACTTCACTGCTTGCTTATATTTAAAGCAATATTGATCTGTAGACCATTGGGGGGGGGGGTCCTTAGCCTTAATGCTTTACATCACAAATTTGAAGGTTTTACTATAAAAAGTTTACCATCCCAATTAATAGACTATTTGGCTGTGTAGCAGTGACAAATTTGTCTTGTAGACACGCAAGACAAATATCCCTTACTGCCTTCTACAGTTTGCACGATGGCCCTTTTTTGCATTCTAAGATGAGAACCCCATTTGACTGGATGCATTTTTTTTTTTAAGATTTTTACTTTTAGAGAGAGGGGAAGGGAGGGAGAAAGAGAGGGATAGAAACATCCATCGGTTGCCTCTCATACGTGCCTTGCCAGGGGACCAAACCCACAACCTAGGTATGTGCCCTGACCAGGAATCGAACTGGCGACCCTTTGCTTTTGCAGGATGACTCCCAACCTACTGAGCCACACCAATCAGGACAAGTGGATGCATTTTAGGTGAAGGAAAGGATGCCAAGCCCTGAGCTCTCAGCTTCTAAATGCAGATCTAATCCCCAGTCAAATTCTGACAAATGGTGCGGACAGACTCCAAATGACCTCACAGAGCATCTGACCCCAAACAAGAACTTACTCTATACCTGCAAATAGAAAACAAAGCAAGATGAGAAAAATAAATTGTTCACAAAACTTTGTTTATTTACTTTCCTATCCTACCCTTGTGAGTCTCAGAAAGAAGAAAGGACCCTGTCTTCCCAGTTTCCGCGGCACTGAAATGAACCTGCACCTCCTGCGTTAGAAGAGGTGGGGCTGTGACCTCTGCAGGGAAACTGCACCCTGCCACTCCCTCCACTTACACCCCAGAAAGCAGCCTTTTCTCCCCAAGTTGACGACTATATAAATCAAATTTAGCATTTTAAAAATTATTTTTTAATCTTTATTGATTTTGGAGTGAGAAAGAAACATCGATTTGTTGTTCTGCTTGCTTATGCATCTGTTGGTTCACTCTTGTACGTGTCCTGACCGGGGATCAATCTCACAACCTTGGCACATGAGAATGACGCTCCAACCAACTGCGTAACCCAACCAGGGCAGATTCTTATTTTAAAAATCAGCAAATTATGTACGTTAAAGCGCATCCATTAACCAGTTTTCTCCTTTTCAGCGCAGCCTGTGTTCATTTCCTGTTGCTGCCGTCATAGCTCCTGAGAAACTAAGGCCGTTAGCCCAACAGTCCACGAGGAAGTGAATCATGCCAACAGTCACGCACGTGAGCTTAGCATCGCACCCGCCCTAGTGGAGCCTCCAAATGTCTGTGGCAAGACCCTGAGCAGAGGGCCCGGCAAAGCTGCACCCGGATTTCTGACCTGCAGACATGCGAGGTAATAAATGTGGTGGTCTGGTGTAGGCTCAGGGAGGCACCTGCTCTGTGTATGTGCCCCCCGTCTTGCCCCACCTGGTCAGTCTTTGTGTACCGGTGCAGGGGCCTATGTGTCTGGCTGGTGTGCCCATGAGGAAGGAGCTGAACAACGCCACTTCCTTCTCCCAGCTGCCTCGAGCCACCCCATTACCTCCCTGCCTGGTTAGAATGCCCTCCCCTCAAGACTTGGGAAGTAAAACATCTCCACTCCTCTGGAAAAAACTTCACCAAAGGAATCTCTGCCAGCTAAATGTGACCTGCTCCCTACAGGACAGAAATGAGGAACTTGATCCTAGAGAAGGAAGGAATGGAAGAATCTAGTCCTATGGCCAGAGGACTTTCAGAGAACAGGAAGGCTTAACTTTCCACTCACTGTCTAAAGCAGTGGTCTGCAAAACCAGCAAGAGAATCCATGGGATGAGGGAGAAAATACTAGTTTTGTTTAGAAAAATAAGAAATTAAGCTTCACTAATGTCCACTCTACAAGCTGATCCGGGGATACTCGTAGTCCATGAGGGCCAGCTACATGTCAGGTCAGCTTCAACAGGACAGTCTGTGGGCGGGCCCAGCACAGGGCGGCAGGCAGTGGCCACCACCCCTTAATTCACTACTAGGGTGTCACTGAGTGCTCCCACAGATTTCAAGCCCTGGTTAAGAGGCTGTGCTGATTATATTATCTCTATATTACTATTAACCAACATTAACCCTGGACAGATGGACGAGGGCCTGAACAGTGCTCAGAAAAACCACAGCCTGAGCACTACCATGCGAGCTCAGGAGAACTTTAAGAAGGCAGAGCTGCCCTGGCCAGGTAGGTCAGTCGGTTAGAGCATTGTCCAGATACGCCTAGGTTATGGGTTCAATCCCTGGTTAGAGCACTTACAAGAAGCAACCAATGAGTGCATAAATAGTGGAACAACAAATTGGTGTTTCTCTCTCTCTCTGCCCCCCACCAAAGTCAATTTTTTTAAATAATTTAAAAAAGAAAAGAAGAGGGCAGAGCTGATTCTGCTCCTGTCCGTAATATATCGGCCACATTAAATGTTGCTTCTTTTTTGCCTTGTGATAAAATTTAGCAAGAAGTTAGCAAAAAATATTTAAAAGTATAAAGAAGATAATTTGAAGTACAGTGAAATTTGTCCTAAGTATATATTGTGCCTCCAGATATTTGCTAGTGGTGGTATATCACCTGTATAAAATTTATAAACAGATCATATGTATGGGCACATAAATGCATTCAACTTTCTACCAATTGGGTTCATTTAAAAACTGGAAGTCATTTGTCTATAGGATTCTGTGACATTTCCTTACCTAATTCTCAGAGTCCAGGAGGACCCACTCGATGAGGGAGTACAGAAGGTGAAGAAGAGAAGAGAGAAAAAGAAGAAAACAAACTAACTCAAGTTTATTTGTCCTCTTCCACGGAACCTTTTCCCGAAATAGAGTCTCCCACCAGGCCCAGCTCCTACAACTGAATGGATAGGACCCCTCCTTCCCTTTACTTCCCCAAATAACCGGAAGCTGTTTAAACAGGTGCCTGAAGCCAAGTCAGAGTGGAAAGCAACGGTCTGCCCTCCACACATCCCAGTTTGTGAATGTTCCAGCTGCCCCAGGAGAGGCTGTTGGACATGGCCTTCAGTTCTCAGACGAGCCGGAGACCACCGCACGCCCACGGCCGTAGTCAGGGGGAAGACACCAGCCCTTTCAGCAGGAAGGGCTTTGCTGCCTCCAGGATGTCCAGTTTGGGGTCCAGCGAGCGGCCAAGCCCCTCTAGCACCATGATGGCAAACACAATGGAAGCAAAGTTGCTCTCAAGCTTCACCTGAAACAGAAGATAAGTGGTTCTTTCCAAAGCCCGTGGTTACATAGAGTCCTGGATAACCATGTTGCCGCCCACTCTCAGCCTCTTGTACCCGCCCATGTGATGTTTACTGTCCATATAACATCCTCTTCCCTACCCATCGTTTTCCCCACCATCTCATCTATTCACCCAGCCTCCCATCCACTAGTATTACTAAGGAAAAGTTGGGGAGGAGGTGTGTGTGTTCATATATAGCACATGTATGACTTAAAAGTAACAAAATTAGTATCTCAGAGATATACCAGAAATTATAAGTCTAAATAAGGGTCATTCTTCAGACCAGCCAACTCTCTGACTTCATTCTATGTTATGATCCTTGACAAATGGGTGCCTCTTCCATGCGATATTTCATTATCAGACTCCAGAACCTCAAGAGAAACAATGGAAAAGTCCATCTTTGGACAAGAATCTTCCCTTCCCTGCTCTCAACTCCTTACACCTTTGGCTGGCAGCTTTACTTTGAAGAACAGCCCAAGGCCACACTCCATCACAAGGAGACAGACAAGGGCCAAGGTGAAGAACTCTGAAACCACCTCCCTCCAGGGGACAGGAGGCAGAGGCCAGGACAGCCGTTGGGGGCCTCTGAACACACTGGCACAAGAGGCACCTCCCTCGGGCCCCCCAACCCCAGGACTTCACACCACACAGGAAGGAGCTGGCTAAGGAAGGCTGAGCTTAACACCAAGCACCGTTAATGTGAACGGAGGAGGGAAAGGGCATGAAAGCTTCAGTTAGACTGTCTTCCATTTGTAAATCCATTTTTCCACCACCCAGTAATATAGATGCTTGGACGGCAGAGTCTGACGGAGACACAGACCGACAGTGTACTGGACCTACTGAGTACCCCGGGGCAGCAATCTTCATGCTAATCAGTTGGTACGGAGAATGTTCTCGAAAACGAGATCTCATAGAGAGAAGTACTCCTGTGGCCACCCGCCGGCCTCCCCAGAGAGCTCCCTCCAGGCTGAGCGGAGCACAGAGGCTCCGCTCAGCCTGGGGCCTCACCTTGTGAGTCATCAGTAACTTAAAGACGCTCGAGAGAAGGCTGGAGACTTGAAGCTGGAAAAGAGAATAAAATAAAGCCGACTGCAGACTACTAGTTCAGCGCCCCTGGCACCGCTTCTCTGCCTTCTAGCCCCCTATCCTGCCCCCATCCCACCAAACTCTCCTTCTCTCGCACATGTGCACGCACACACACGCACACCCCATTGAGTGGGAAGGGACTTACTGACAGACTCCAGAAGGACTGCACATGCGAACCCAACTCCCATCTCGATTATGAGGAGCCCGAATGCAAAGACTCCTTCCAGGAAGAGGCCTGGAGGCCCAGCTACCCCTGTGCGAGTCTACCCGCAGCACATACTAAATAAGGTTGATCGGAGTGCCTGGGTGCCACCTGCCACTCCTCACTGCCCGTGGCCCCTGCTTGCTCTGACTTGATCCTGCTAGTGTAGACCATGAACTTGGGGAAAAAACAGGTTTCCTAGAAGTGAGTGTAAGACACAAATTGGGCTCTGCCTCAGGTCTAAATAAAGGAGGTGAACTTGAGCTAATTCCTTGGGCTGCTCAGAGACCTTGGTCATCTCTCCCTCCAAGCTTGGCTGAGCTCCGAAACAGAAAAAGCCCCAGAACAGCTACACCCCAGACAGGGAGGGGTGCAACACTATAAATAGAGCCCTCGGAGCCACCCCGGAGAAGCTGGCCAAGGACCACTCTTGAGAGCCAGAGATTTCAGTGGGCCTCCTCCCACCTGGGGGATGTGGGCAGAGGAAAGGTTTGTTCTTTTTCTGCCCTAAAACTCAAACCCCCTTGGGATATCTCCCCATTAAAAGGTCTCCCTTCAACTTGGGGTCTGTTCTGTCCCAGGGCAAGAGCAAGGCCCCTGCCCCTCAAGTGGCCTGCTCACCTTTTCCAGGGTGATCGTGTCCTTCCTGGCCTGGGTCACCAGTGCGGCCATCTCAGCCTTGAATCGCCCGACGTCCCTGCACTCACTGGCCCGAGCATGATGCAGGATGAGCTCGGCCACTCTGTGGCCCTGGAGGATGCAAAAGAAGAGAAACTTTAGAGTCAGGAGGGCACAGACCTAGGTGCTCTGCCCAAACTTCTCCATATCCTAGCTGCTCCCACCTAACTCTTCTACTGTCCTGAGTTTGGCCACTGCTGACCAACCAGCCTGGCCTCAGCGCCACCAGGACCAGCCACGCTGTCCTGGGAGGCCCCCTTCCTGCCCCAGCAGAATTCCTTCCTTGCAGCGGGCCCAGCCTCTGTGCGCAGCCACCTCCACCCAGGACACCCTCTGACCAAAGCCTCCATGGTCTCCCAAACACCCATCTGCCCCGGGGGTTACTGCTCATGCCTTTCACTTCCCACAGCACCGCCCCAGAGGCCAAGCTGTCCCTCCTCAGGCTATGACCTCCTTCCACCCACAACTGTGCAGGGGAACACGCCCCAACATAAACTACACAATGGTATTTGGGAAGGAGGCATTTCTTCCCATCCCAAACCGTGATCTGCTTGGAACTGACCTCAGGCACAAGCACCAGCCCGTTCTGACTAAAGCCATGACGTTGCTGTCAGGAGCACCCCTGGCAGACACGGCATTTACCAGAGTGACAAAGGCTGAGGAGCCCTGACGTTCTCAAGAGCCTAATAGATTTGGGCCCAACTCCAGAGGGCCCAGTGGGTCTCACCTGCCCCATCGCCACAGCCATGAAAACTGCCCGGAAGTTCCTGAGGTCCGCGGCCTGCAGCTCAGCCACGATGCCAGCATCCAGGAGCACCAGGCGCAGCGGGCACCGCGCAGGCGTCATGGATGCCACCAGCGCGTCACAGAGGTCCACCTGCTGCAGCTGCACCTCTTGGCTCTCGGAAAGACCATCGGCACCCTGGACCAGGATGTTCCCAGGGTGAAGGTCTGCGTGGACAAAGTTGTCCACAAATATCTGGAAAGAGATCAGCCTCTTCAGGGCTAAGTCGGTCCTCACCACCCCATCGCCACCAGGCTGTGCGTGGGAGAAGCTCCCAGTGATGCACGGCAGGGAAGAGGGTCTGTGATACAGCCTCACTGGTGTCATCAGTTCAGAACTTGTACAGGGACGGGCCAGGGGGGCTTTCAAGAGAAAAGTTATTTTAGAAGTCAAGAGCATTAAAAAAGATTATAAAAAACATTAAAAAAATCAAAGACCATGCTGCATTTCAAAAGACTTATTTTTACTCTATGATTCAAGCAGTTAATATTCAAATTAAAATAAGTGTCTACTCATGGTTTAAAGATTTTTCCCCAAACCTCTCTCTGCCCTTAAACTTCATGGAACTTCCTTTATTTCAAATATTTCCTAAATCAGTCTTGACCTCCTTGTGTCCACACAGTGAGTCTAACAGCAAAACTGACAACCACCTGCTGGCACCCAAAATTGGGCAGACAGGGAGAAATGGCTTTGACCCTGCTAAGTGGGAAAGAAAGCCCCAGGGACTGTGAAGGACAGGAAGTCAGGTGTGAGTTTGTGGAACAGAAATCTGCCTCCCGTGAGAGGTCATCTCAGTGGTTGGAGAAACCACCAGCGATCTTTCTGGAAGGAGGAGAAACCCGGTGCGGAGCTGCAGAGCAGCCGCTTCTGGAGAGGCTCTCAGGAAACTCCTCCTGGCTGGCACAGAGCCCCTCCCAGTCCAGATCCGGGCTTTGCTGGTCACAGAGGCTGCGCTACCTGGGTGACAGTCCTGGGAACTGGGGAAGCTACTCTACCTGACCCTGATTCCAAACCTCCTGGCACCTTGCTGTCAGCTCATCCCCTTGGGAATACGCCCCCATCCTTGATCCCAGGAGCTGGAAGCTCCCCATGATCTCCCCGCTCCTGGGTGCTGCCTACTGGGCTTCTACCCTGGCCTCCCTTCTGCATCTTCCCCTCCCCCACAGTGCCCCTTGGAGCCCTGTTACTGGGGACAACGTCCACTGCCCACCAAGCTTCCAGTGCACTGACAAGTGGAAACCTGGCTCTCCCAAAACAGCCTCACTTCCCCAGGAGCCCCACGGGTGGGGGCCGCTGACCCTCCACACCCACAGACCCTGGGCTGGGGGTGGACTCGGGGCTGCACTGAGCCCTCTCTGCAGGAATGCTTACCGCCTCCACCTCGCTGCCAGCTCATACCACACCACCATCCTGCTCACCTCGGCCCCCATGGCTCCTTCTCCATCACATCCATTCTTTCCTCCCGCTCTCAGACCACACACCCGGTGCCTTCTTATCCCGAATGTGCACCCTCCAGGCCTGGGAACTCTCCTGCCTATCCAGCCTAGACCCTGCCATCCACCCCTCAACCGCTCTCTTCTGTGCCAACCACCAGGAAGGCCTCGGACCCTAGACAATGCTGTGCTCCTGCGTGTGAGCTGTCCACAGTGCTGGGCTGCCACTATTACTGCTGATGACACCAGTAACTGACATTGCTTAGGGCTCACTATGTCCTTTTCTGAGTGTCAGTTCACGAAATCGTTTCCAGGCCATCCTCTCATCGGTGACGCCTCGACTTCCTTCACATCCCAGCCAAGATGGAGCCACTTCCTAAGTAAATCTCTGGGCTGGGACAGGCCCCTCTTAAATGATCCTCTGGTACCTGTACTTACCCTACATATAACTGGCTTATTCATGGCTGGTCTTCCCACTAAACGGTAGTTCTGTGCACACTGTAATCATGTCTGTTTTGCTCACTACTGTAGAGCCAGCACTGCTTGGCACGTAGCAAGTGCTCAATAAATACTTGCTGAATGAATGAACGGAGTGGCATGTAACATACGATATTGTCTTAAGCTGTCTATAGATGACTTGGGCGGGCCCTTCCCACAGCACCTTGCAAGGTGGCAGAGCTCAAGCCACTGAGAACGTGCATAGCAGAGAGCTGTAGAGTGAACAGGTGTCTTGTAGGCTCAGCTATTTCTAGAGTAGACTCTACACCTGGCTTGCCCTCCACCCGGGGTAGCTGAGCAGTGTCCCCGCCATGTCCCCACATGCTGGGCCTGAGCACCCTCTCCCAACCCGTGAACTCACCATCTTCAGGAGCATGTTGATCCCTAGCCGAGCAATCTTCCTCTTCAAGTCAACGGGAATCCCTGCCTGCTGGTAACTGGACACTGGCACGCTCTCCTTCAAGAAAATCAGGGAGGGGACAGCTTTACCCCGGACAGCCCTGCTCCTCACCCCAACGGACACATGGTGTCCCCTTCCCATCGACCCAAAGCACTTTTCCTTTCTTAGAACCCCTATGAGTCTGTTGCCCACAAGTTGATTTTAACCCATTTACATTTCCCTTCCCTTCTACTTCTCAAAGGAAAACAAGTCCCATAGGTTTATTAGAGAGGCAGCCCACTGACTCTGCCACCCACAGGCCAGGGTGTTGCTGTGTGGTGGGAAGAGACAGGAACAGGCCCCAGAGAGCTAGTTTCTGGTCAACAGTCCGCCAAGAGAGACATGAATGAGTCTGTGACCCTGAGCAAGAAAATGGACAAAAGGGCGGGGGGAGGAGAAAGGGGAGCTAGCAAGTAAGCATTTCATATAGGTTAGTTACCTGACTGTCAGAGCAGCCCACTGCGATCCTGTGGTCCCTAATTAACAAACTAAAGAACTAAAGCCCAGAGAGTTTAGGTAACTTGCTCAGGGTCACACAGCTTAGTAATGTTGGGAGGTAGCATCACTTCCCTGGATGTCATATTACCATCTTTGCAGAGGGGGCTGGACCAGGAGCCCACTAAGGCCAGGGACAGGACACAAACATTGGCTGAGCGCTTTCTCTCTGCAAACTCTGGCCGAGGGCATTCTGCATTCAATGTGTCACTGACTCCTGGGACACCCCTCTGAGGCAGGAACAGTGGCCAGCCGTCATGCATGAGGAAATGAAAGTCACCCAGCAAATAAAGTGGCAGAGCAGATTTTCACATCCACAAAGTCCGAGGCCACTCAGCCACCTGGCTGTGCCACTGCCCACCCTCACGGCACGTGCGAGCTCCTCTCACATGGGGTGATCACATGCTCTCTCGGCTCCTGTGTTTTCAGACTATAAAGCCTTCCAGGGAAGCAGAGACGGCCCAGCTGTGAGTGAAAGGCATGGCCAGGTAAGTTCGGACTCTTACTTCATACGTCTCCACCAAAACATCCCTGGTGACGAAGGGATGCAGAGGTGTGGGGAATCGGACGGACTTCACGTTCAGGAAGTTGCACTGGAAGTGTTCCAGATTCCGAGCTTCGTAGCGCAGGTCGATCTACAGGGAAGCGGAGAGGAAAGGTGAGGGGTGCTCGGGGCACAGGGATTGCCACATCTGACCTGCCAAGGACCTAGCGAGTCAGGGGAGTCCCCAGCCGCCTTCTGCTCCTCCCGCACAGCTCCGCAGGGACACGGGAGGAGGCATTCTCTGACTCAAGTCCTCCCCAAAAGTCCTGACGCTCCCCGGAACTCCTTTGAGCTACAGCAGCAGACACCCTCACAGTACCGTGGCTTCCCACTTCTCCCCTCTTCCTTCTCGCCAGCCAGCGGACGCCCCCCATCTCCCAGGGGCTCAGCTTTGTGGCCTCTCCAGGCGCTGCCCTCACTAGCCCACCCTCCAGCCCTTCCCCTTGATCGAAGCTCCCTCCCACCCACTCTGCCCTCCACCCTGCTGCACCGACACTTCCCCCAAACCCACCAAGCCTTCCGCTTGCCAGGCTCAATGGCCCAGTCCCATTTTTGTCCTAATTAAGTCTACAACCTCATTCTTCCTGACCTGCTCTTCTCTTCACTCTCCGGGCTTCTACCCCTGCCTTGCAGCTGCCCTGTCTGGGCCTGGCCTCCTGGCCATTCCTCCTCAGGTGCCCCAGACACTGATGTGTCTCAGCTCCTGACCTTCACCAGCTTTTGCTCTCCCTCTCCAACCCCTCACGCCCTCAGCTAGCACCTCCTGATGACAGAACCTTGACCTCCAGTCCAGTCCTCCTCTGCCAGTCTCCGGACTTACATTCATGTACATCTAGGCATTGCCCTGTGGAAGTCCAGAGACCCTTGACTTTAATGTCTAAACAGAATTTACTTTCACACACACCCACGTGCACCCAGTCACCCAAGAGCCACTGCAGAGGACTCCTTCTCTGACCCACCACACCCATCAGCGCTCGGTGCCTTTGACTCTGCAGCCCTAACCTAACCACTCTCGGGTCTGCTCTCCTCCCCCCCGCTGCCACTCCCAAGGGGGCTTACAAGCAGTTACCCGAACCCTGACAGATGTATCTGCGCTGGGCTCCCCCCAGTCTTCCCTCTCTGGGAGATGCCCCTCTCCATCTGCTGGGGTCTCCTGCTGTCTTCAGAATGAAGCCTAAATTCTTTAGGATGACATCCACGGGGGAGGTCATGGTTCGGCCCCCACTTCTCTCTTCAGATCCATCTTTTATGCCTCTCCCTTCCTCTGCCACCCCAAACTCTAGCTTTGCCCAGTCTGCACAGTGCCACACTCCCCAGGCTGCCTGACCCACCCCTCTCCGTTGCCCTCCTTGTTCTCTCTGGGATGTTTTCCCCCTATATGGTCCAACTGCAAATACCCAACTCAAGCCAAGGGAGCCTTGACCCTCAGGATAGAAGGACCACTTTCCCCCTTGAGCCCCAAACTGAACCTGTAGAGACTCCTACTACTCCTACTATATGCCTCCAGTCAAACTCTATTTACAGGTATTGATAGGTCAACCCCCGCTGCCTACAATGTATTCCTATGGATGGGAAACGCTCACTCGTTCTTAGTTCGTCAGCTTCTAACAGACTGCCATGCAGACACCAGACTCTAAGCTTTCAAGCCTCGGAACGTGAGAGGACCACTGAACACAGCTAGTAGGCAAAACAGGGTGAGACAGAGATCTGAGTTCGGTCTGATGGGACCCCGTGATGTCTATTGGACTTCTAGAAGGTGAACTGAAGCTCCGATGGGTGGTAGAACTGAGAATAATTAACACAGAGATAGTTATTGAAATATAAGCTATTTTCTCTGTTCTAATTTTCTTCTGTTATCAAAGCTACACTACTCCAGAGCATAAAGCAAAGTCTTCGAAACACTAAAACACATCCCTTGGACTTAAAACCTTATATGCAGGGACCTAAATGAGGACTTAGCACACTGCTTCTGAAAGTCTGCCGATTTCTGCACTACCAACCAGAGCCAGGGCAGATGCCTGCTTGGAGCCACGGTAGCCCCCAAAGTGCATTTCCCGAGTCTGGAGACTTAAACAGGTGACCCAAGACTCTGGACAGGGAGGAGGTCCTTGTCTACTCAAAAGCCCTGGAAACAAAGCAAAACAAAGGCACAGTGTGTGACTTTGCTGATCGTTCTATCGCCCTGGAGTTCAGCCTTTGATGGTGGCACTTAGAGATAAGTTGTACGTTCCACCAGAATGATTTCACTTTTCTCCCAGGCACTAAGAAGGCTATACTTCCCAAGCACCCTTGCAGGACCCTTGTGATCAGAGCCGACCTGTAGACTAGGAAGGAGTGATGTTCATCATTTCCACGCCTGGCCACAACATCTCTCATGTGGTCCTCCGTGGTTTTTCTCCCAAATCCACACTGACCCTACATGACGCATGTTGAAGATGGCAGTGCGGAACTTGGGAGGAAACTGGTCCCTGAGTAGCTGTGGAGTAGAGCTTCCTCCCTCTCATTCAGTTCATCTGTATGGAACTTTGATACTAAACAATAACCCTGTTGCATTAAGCTACTGAGATTTGGGTGTTCTTTGTTATATTGACTAGTGTTACTTACCCTGACTAATATACCATACTAGTCATGACCTACGGGGAAATACTCATTCATTCAGCATTTACTAAGCAGCTGCTAATGGCAAGAACTCTGTTAGATGCTATTTATAACTAAGGGAAGGAGAGTTCACCTGTTGAACCATGAGCTTCTCAAATTCCTCCACTATCTCAGGCAAGCTAAGCCACTTGATTCCTGGCAAAAGTGCAAGGACTTGGCTGCCCATCTTCATCAGCAGCAGGTCCATCCGCACCTGAGAGAGCAGGCCAGGGTGCAACACCTGCCAGAAAGAGGAACAGTGAGACCTCGGAGGGATCAGGAAGGCACATTCATTCACTCAGCCATACTGGGTCCCACCATCAAAGAAGAGCCAGCTGGCTTCTCTTCAAAGCAAAGGGGAAGATGCTGTCAGCATCTCCTCTGCACTGCACTTAGCTTCCTGGGAAGAGTAGATGGGCTTTTTGTTCCCAAATACGTTAACTTTAGGTCAGGGGCTCCCAAAGGGTTACCTACATGTCACCACGGGGTGGGTGCTTGGTGAAAATGCAAGCAGGTTCTCTCCCAGGTGGTCAAAGAGCATCAGGAGGACCTGCCCCTTGTGTCTGCCAGACCCCCTGGGTTATGCTGAACGGGGATGGGACAGTGTGGGGACAAGAAATGAGGGAGCCCAGCCAAGGTGACAGGATGTGAAGTGGAAGAAAGCCACTTCTGTAAAAACGAACACTGCCATCTTGGGCTCACCACAGCACGTGTGACCTGTCTGTCTCCGATTTATCCTGACCCCAGAGCAGTAGGTCAGATGGCCGGTGGCTCCTCCACCCGCAGAGGCAGCGAACTCCAAACCCTCTTCATTTTCCTTTATCAAACTACTCACATCACCTCTCCCTCAAGCCAAGAAATAAAACAGCTCACGCATTATAGGCACTCAGGTAATGGTCAAGCTACTGCAAGTCAATGGAAGGCAATGTGGGATGATTTGCAAAGGAGGGGTTCCTGGTCTGGGGTAGCTCCGAGGGGTCAGAGATTTTAGAGACAGGAAGGGCCCCCTGAAGACATCAGAGCACTTACTTTCACTGCCACAGGGATGAGGTGATGTGGTTGAGGTGGGTGGGCAGGTGCCAAGGCCTGAGACACAACTGTGTCTGATCCAACCAGGTCAGCTTTGGGGAGAAGCAGCCTTTCTAGAAATGACTGGTCAGCAAGACTTCCTTGAGACCACCACCCCTTCTCCAGGTGCCCAAAGAGCTCTCTCAGGCCCGCAGCAGCCCCAGCTTCTGAGGAAGGCTGCAGCCTGGAAGCCTTGGCAAGTCTCTGGATGCCACTGTTCTCCAGGAAGACAGGGTTGGCACGTGCTTTGTACACTTGGGCCACGCAGCCTGAACCCACAGGTTCCTGCTTCTCAAAGCAGAGGACCTTCCCCCAGTCCTCCCCAAACGCCTGCTGCAGGATGTGATCAGTGTGAGCCCAAGGGTGCGGAGTCACCCGGACGTGTAGCTTGGAGAACTGGGCACAGAAGGCCTCTGAAAAGAGATCTCGCCGGGTGCTGGCCCACTGGCCCAGTTTGATGTATGTCGGGCCTGAGGTCTCTGTGGCTTTCAGAAGCAGGTGCAGCCAGAGGCTGGAGATGCTGGGAGCCAGGTAGGTGAGAGGGTAGAGTAGGAGGAGGGGGAAGAATTTCACCAGGAGAACCCCAGCTCTCAGCCCAAGGCGGAGGTAAAGAAGGAGGCAGCCATGCCATCCGTCTTGGGAGACTCTCTCCAGGGGCCCATTTTCAGCCAGGTCGCTCCAGCTGGCCCTTCGCTGACAGGCGTTCTCAGGGGGCCCCTCACCAATGTCCCCATGGACAGAGACGAGTTTGGGCAAAGTGCCAAGCAGAAGCCAACAGAGTCTGGAATTTCGATGGCATCCAGAAGGTCTTAAAAGACAGAGTTCCTTTCTGAGCTCAAAGCCCCTTAGGTACGACAAGCAGACCCTGGCAGAGAAGCGCCAGGGAGTCACCATCCTCTCCCACAGTTCCACAGCCTAGGCTGCCTGCCCTCCACTTAAAGGGCACCTACCTATGTTCACACTTTCGGCAAGGCTAACTCGAGCCCAGGACCCTGTCCAGCTGAGTATTCCACTCAAAAGTGGGGCAGCTGCCTGACCCTGTTCAGCTCATGTGTAGTCTAAACCCAGTCCTGCACCCAGTCCTCGCCTTGCCGGGCCGCACTCCCCCTTCGGCCGCACAACCCTGCCCCGCCTTGCTCGCCGGAGGGAACGGCCCATCCGTCCCTCCGGGCTCCACGCCCCACTCCCTCCCTTCGGGTACGGCCTTGGCCCGAGGCTTGAGGCTGCCGGCGGCCTTCGCCGGAGACCAGCGGCGCCTACGAAGACTTTCAGAACGTAATCCACTGTGAGAACCTGAGGGGCCAAGCCAGATGCGAAGCCAGGCCCAGGGCGAGGACGCGACCTGCGCGAGGTGGCCGCGCGGGCGGAAACCGAGCCAGGCGACCGCAGTTGTCACCGTGCGTTCCAGGGCCGGCACGAGATCACGGGTCTGGCCGGGCACCGCCTACAGCCGGAGTGCGGTGGGGCTGGACGGGGGTGGAGTCAGGTCGGGTTCAAGGTGTTGCAAAGGGTCGAAGCACAGAGGCCTGTGGGGGGCCGGGGCCCCAAGGGCGAGCGAGGGAGAGCGGAGGGTCGGGGTGCGAGCGCTTGGGAGTTGGGTGCGGACAGCCTGGGATCCGAGCACCGAGAGTGGGGAGGAGGTGCAGAAGCCAGAGGATCCGGCGCCGAGAGCTGGAAGCCGATGCGGAGGGCAGGGAATCAGGCGCGGAGGACCGGGGAAACGGCGCGGAGGACGGCGATCGCGAGCGGAGGCTGAGCGGCGGCGTCTTCCGGGAGCGCCCCGCCCGCCAGCTCTGGCACGGCCCCTTAAAGCGGACGCGGCGCGGACAGCCGCGGAGGCACACCTGAGGCTAGGGTCCTGGGTCCTAGGGATAGAGCCAACACAAAACGCAAACGCAGGCTCCGCGCTCGCCTCCTTCCCCGCGCGCGTCTGGCTTTCCGCTGACCTCTTTGTAGCTTCCTTACATAGAGCGTGGAAACCTTGAAATAGGCCATGAATTGCAAGATGGTTATGAACATCGGTAGGGGTTTCAGTCGAGAGGGATGAGGGGGCGGAGGAGTCCCAGGCTGCCTGGATTTGTGGAACGTGTTTGGACCTCGGGGAACGGCCCCTGGAAGGCCATGTTCATTCATTCAACTGGTACTTATTGAGCGCCATAAGTATTTCTTAATCCGAATGTAATATTTATCAAGACCCGGTACTACAATGTGCATTGAGCAAGGCACCCTGCTGGGCTGCTGAGTGGAGACGTGCGTCCTGCCCTTGAACTCTGACCACTTATGAGGGAGACAACACGGGAACGCAATGTACAATGTCAATGTGTGGCAAGAGCCATGAAAGAAATGAAGACTAGGGAGAACCAATAGGGTGTAGCTACTCGAAGGGGAAGGGAGGCCTTGGGGTGGGAGGGTGTTCAGACAAAGAAAAAAGCCCTAAAATAGGAAGGAATTGGGTGTGAGGGTTTTTGTTGGGGGAGGGGGTCGTTTGCTTGTTTTAACCTCAAGAAACCAAAGGAAAGTCTGGTGGTTCTAGAGAGCAAAGTGGAGAGAAAGGGAGCTTGGAAGTAAGGCAGCGCAGCCAGGGCAGGCCCAGAGGTCCTCTCTCCACTCCGCCAGTGGGGGTTTTGAGGCTGTCCGCCCAGGGAACCGCAGCCACTTCCGCGCCTGCCGTCCTTCACCTGCACGTGGAGGAGAGGCTTCCGCCGAAATTGGCCCAGCGGTGGTCCGTGGGCCTCACCATAGAAGGAGCCGTGGGGAGAGAAAAGCAGGGACATAGCCCACGACCACATGTGGTTCCTCTTGCTGGAAGCGTGACTGCCACTTCGCAGCCCTCAGGACTGTCCAGACGTGTGGGGACCTGGACTACGGATAGAGACAGCAGTGGGGAGTGGCTTTTGGCTGCTCCTGAGTTGTTAACCAATCGTCCATTTCCCGTTTCCACAAGATGCTGCAGACTCCTCTGCTGTTCCCTAGACAGAGGTCATCCCTACCACCACTGGTTTCAAGTATGACCAGCCATTAATTATCGCCTTCCCAACCTCCTACTGATTTATTCATCCGCTCCGACCCAAAGGTGTGTGGAATGTTCTTGTATATATCTCCGATTTGTCAAAGGGCTTATTGAGGACCAGAGGCCCTGGGTTCTAGCCCACTGAATAGAAGGGAACAATGCGACCTCAGGCAAGTCTTTTGGGCCTGTTTCTCCTTAGCTAACTAGGGAAGTGAATCCAGCTAAAGCTGTACAAGTCAACTACATTTACATTTGATTCTAGCGATTAAAATGTTTAACAGTAGTTGAGAGCAAAATTCTGGAGCTAAATAAGCCTGGTTTCAATTTCCCTCTGCATAACCTGGATAACCGTGGGGACAAGTTAGCTCATCTTTCGGAGCCTCCACTCCTCTCTCGTCAAATGAAGGTAAGACCAGTACCCACCTCTCAAAGCTTTTAAAGGCAGTAAGCCTCAGACTGATGTGACCAGGTGCAGTGTGCCAGTAAGGGTTAGCAGATACCATCTGTATTACCTAGAGAAATAAAAGTTGTTTTCTTTCCCTTCCTACTTCATATGACAGGCATATTTTCACAAATTTGGAGGGTATATTTGAAGGGCTGACTTAAGGGCGTCCGAGAAATTCACCTAAAGCAGTAGTTCCCAACTTCAGCATCCACCTGGGGGCTGCCCCATAACCAGTGTCTGATTCTCTTAAGTCTGGAGTGAGGCCTGAGAATTTGCATTTCTAACATTTTCCCACTCTGCTGCTTCTGGTCCTAACAACAAAGCTTGAGAACCATTGACCTTCGGGTGGAGGTGGTGGTGGAGGTGGTGATGGTGGTAGAGGTGGTGATGGTGGAGGTGATAGTGGTGGTGGAGGTGGTGATGATGGTGGAGGTGATAGTGGAGGTGATGGTGGTGGAGGTGATGGTGGAGGTGGTGGTGGTGATAGAGGTGGTGATGGTGGTGGTGGAGGTGATGGTGGTGACCAGAATGGTGGTTGGTGAAGTTGAGGGATTCCAGGTGAACATCCATCAGGAAAGTAATATCGTACACATTAAGGCACCATGGACAAACAGTTATATCAAAATGAACCCTACATCAAGATTTGTAAGGGCAGCTTTAAAACTCACAGATGTTGGCTTGCAGTCAGGCTGCCTCTCACGTGAGTAACTTTATGCACTCTGTTTCAGGGTCATAAGAGCAGGAGTACATTTAGGGTGCTGAGTGCATTGAGAGGCTGGCCAGACCATGTATGACAAACAGCCCTCTGACCCACAGCCCTGCAGCAATGGGCCTAGAACGGCCTGGACGTGGTCGATGCCTGCCAGCCTCTCTATTTTCTCCCCACTTCCCACTCAGGACCCAACCACGGGACGCCAAACGTCTTCTGCAAGCCAGTCACACAATATGCCCCGGCCTCCAGCTCCCCTGCGCCACCACCCTGCAGTGAGGGCACACTGAAGCCTTTTTCTTTTTTCTCTCTCTCTATAAAGCTTTCCCTCTGGCATTGCAGTCGTCAGTGGTTCTCGAGCATCTGACAAATACAAGTATGGTGGCTGACTCCCTTGCTACAGAAAGATCTAAATAAATAGCCTCTGTTTGTTCTAATTTGGGTGATCTTTGGGGTTTTTTTTTTTTTCCATAAAATTTCCACACCAGCTAATTATTGTCGTTAGTTTCTGAGTTTTGGAATAGTTTCTGGTTCTTGGAACTGTTCCTGCTGGTGTTGTTAACTCTGTTACCACTAGGTGGCACCATTCACTTGTGAAGTGCAACCAGCGGCTTCCTCTGGGTTCCCAGACCTGGCTGAGAAGAAATGGGTGGGCAGGGAAAGAAGCAAATACCCACCTGACTGTGCTTATCTTGTGAATGACACAAATGATGCAATGATTTTAGCATCTCCCATGTAACATTGCTACGTAGCAGATGCCATGCAGGGTAAGCAGGTGTCCAAGACCTTGGGGAGGGAGGTGGGGATAGGGAATTGGCAGACTCTAGGATTCTCTACCTCTGCACTTCTGACATTTGGGGCAGGATAATTTTTCCTTGTGTGTGAGGGGGTCGATGAGGCGGAGTGGAAGCTGTCCTGTGCACTGTAGGATGTTTGGCAGCATCTCTGGCATCTACCCACTGGATGCCAGAAACACCCTCCTCCTTTCCCAATTGTGACTTTCAAATGTTTCAACATTGTCAAATGTCTCCTGGGGAGCAAAGTTGCCCCAAGTGGGAATCACTGCGCTCCTTGTTGAGGACAGTTCTCTGCTGAGACCCTCTCAGCACCCCCACGCCTACACTCATGAGAGAAGACCAACCACCTGCATACGCCTGCCGCAGCCTCCCCTTTTCTGACCTCCTTGAACAAGCTCTACACTAGCATGTCTCCGTGGGGACTTAAGCCACCTGCACCCAGAACACCTGGGGTGCTTGTGAAACTGCAGACTTCTGGGTCCGCCTGCATTAGGGTCCCTGTGGGGAAGACCAGATTCCCCATCCCCCAACAAGCCAAGGGGATTATCTGGCAAATAAAAACTTTGAGAAGCGGGTCCCCCACCCCACCCCCAGGTCCTGCGTAGTAGACCTGGCCTGCAATTAGCTCCTAAGAGAGTTGGACCTGGGCATAAGAATTCTGGCCCTGTGGTACCTGCATGCATAGAAAATATCAGAATCGGTACTGGGAAAAGACACTAAGGGAGGGGGCTGTCGTGGGCCCACTTGCTACCTTCTCCCTTTCTTTTTTTTTTTATCTCTTTAGTTGAAATGTCTCAGTTACTTCTCATGAGAATTTTTCCTCCTCTGGTTCTCACCTTCCGGTTGGCTAGGTGGCTCGTTCTAGCACTGCCCAGGTGCAGGTGCTGCTCCCCTGCTAATGAATGCATGTGGCCCAACAGGCCCCTCCCTCCTACCTGAGGGGTGTGGCCTGGCCGTAGGTGAAGTCCCATCAGGCTCTGCTTTGCTGTGCCCCATCCGGTGCAGCTGTGCTGCTCCTGGTTCTTTAATGTCTGTTCCAAAGCTACAAAGTGATCACAAACACAGGTCCTCAGAAGCTACGGGAGGATGCAGGAACCCTGGGGCCCTCAGTCTGGGCCCTGCTCCCCTCCCCCTGGGTGGCCTCAGCTTCCCCTGCCCCTTCTATCCCACACCTTCTGGATGACTTTTGATTGGGACCAAGAACAAACCAAGGCTGGGTCTGAGGTTTTTGTGGGACGCTTGGCTTGGTTTTGTTTCCTCGGAGGGAGCCAGCCAGGGGTTGTGGTGGGACGGGAAGGGACTTGCATCCAGCCTCTGCAGGGGGAGAGAACGGGCCAAGGATGGGACGAGCGGTGGAATAAGGATAGAGGGAAGGAGTCGGTGCCTGTGAAGGACAAGGGAGTCCTGCTGCTTGTCAGATGGCTCCGCAGGCTCACCCCAGCACTCAGAGGGATGGGGGGGGGGTCGTCTCCAAGGGCGTGTCAAAGGTGACTTTTCCCTGCTAAAGTAAGTTCCCTCCATGCTCTACCTCATCCAAATGTCAAGGGGCTAAGTACAGATAAATGATTCCTCTCCCCATGCAGCTTTCTAGACAAAGTAATCATCGTAATACAATAGCCCAACTTGTTATCCATCATCTGCTGCGTGTATGCCTTTCAACTGTGCACTGGCAGGCAAGTGGCAATGGGACAGAAGCAGGTTGCTGTGAGGGGCGGAGAAGAAATGGTAACAGTGATCCAAATAGGGGTACATGATGGGGGCTGGGGCGGGGTTAGAGATGCCTGAGGAACTGCACTGCCTGCGCCTTCCAGAGGGGAGCAGTATAACGAGGACCAGAACTGAATGGTGAGCCAGAAATCCCCTCCTGAGCAAGTGGGTGGCGCTGGGCAGAGCTTTTGCTCTCAGGCAACCTGGTATAATAAAAGAACATGGCTTGAGCCACACCAGCCTGAACCCATATGGCCTTAAATAAGGCACATAACCTCTCGGAACTTGGGTTTCCCACCCATATAATGGTAGGAATAATATTTCATTGCTCAGACGTGTGAAGGGGATTACATGACATGACATATGTAAAGTGCCTGGAACCAAAAAGATGCTCAGTAAGTGTTTAGCATTAGGAAAGAATTTAAGAGGAAATTAAACGATTTGGAGAAGAGATGTTCAAAGACTCCTTCTCAGGCTCTCTCCCGGTCTTAACCAGGCCAGCCCTCCCATCTGTCGGTCTCCTTCACTTGGCTTGCAGCAAAGGTGAAGTGGGCTCTGTGTTGCTGGCCTCTGGCAGAGGTTCTGGACCTAAAACGGGTGGTGGAGGGCATAGCTCAACTCTTATGGGGGAGAAAAAAAACTTTCTGCTCCGTGGTCTTGAACCCTGAGCACCTTGTGAAAGAAACAAGAGAGACTAGGAAAAGAGTAACAAACACATGCTAACCGAGAGCGCCCCCCACGGGCCAGGCCCGGGACAACACCCTTTACTTTATCTGCTTTAATCCTCACAACACGATGAGGTTGGGCATAACCATTGCTATTTCTAATTTACAGATGAAGGCACTGAGGGTTAGAAGCGAAGCAACCTGCTCTAGAGCCAGTTTGACCTTCTGACCCTGAGCCCGTGCTCCCCAGCAGGACACTGAGGGAAGAGGAGGCAGGGTGGTGAGAGAAGCTCTGCAGAGCTCCATGGCTGCGCTGGGTGGAAAAAGCAGGATTTACGATGAAGAACAATCAACTCTGACCCTTCCTCTCACTCACAGCTTTCCTGACTTGAGGCCAGGCATTCCCTCGCACCTGGTTCCCACTTTCCACCGTGGAGAGAAGCTGAAGACAGACAGGGAGGGCAAGGGGAGGTGCTGTTGGAGCAGGAGAGTCAGTGTCAGGAGCTGGGAGAAGAGGGGACCATTGAGAGGGTCTACCAGGCCCCAGTCCACAGCCCCCACCTTGGGGGCTGCCCTTCTCTTGGGAGCTAGAGAACTGGGGCTTGGGAGGGACCAGGGTAGCACCAGCTGGGAAAGCTTCAGAGAGCCAGCTGGGGCAGGGCCACACAGGAAAGGAGGGAAAGGAGCTATGTGTGGGTCCCTTACCATGGGGACATACTCCTCAGACTCCCAGGGATGGAGGCAGCCAGCCCTCAGGATCGGTGGAGTTGGGGCCTGGGACAGGCAGGCAGGGACAGAAAATTGCAAAGCAGGTGCCAGCATCGCACATCAGAGTATCAGAGTCTGACCTGAGACATGAGTATTTTTCTTTCTTTCTTTAAGATTTTATTTATTTATTTTTAGAGAGAGGAAGGGAGGGAAAAAGAGGGGGAGAGAAACATCAATGTGTGGTTGCTTCTCGCGCGCCCCCTACTGGGAACCGAGGCATGTGCCCTGACTGGGAATCGAGCGGGCAACCCTTCCGTTCGCAGGACCGCACTCAATCCGCTGGGCGACACCAGCCAGGGCTGTTTTTCGAAAATAAGCCAGTATCCAGAACTCAAAAGATGAAGGAACAGCCATTGCCACTTAGGACTTGCCACTAAGAGCCTCCCTAGCCTCCTCCCTGGCCTGCCCACCTGAGATGTGACTGGCAATTTGGAAGCCACAAAATCGAATGCGATCAGCCTGTTTTGTGTATTGGGTGGGAGGAGGCAGCCATCTGGGCTCTGAGCTCAGTGGTTCTCCATCTGCCATTTTCTCCACTCTGGCTCCAGACACCCCAGGACCCTGGGAGTAATTAACCCTCAAGAAGCCAAGTCTCTGGTCTTTTTTTAAAAAAGAAAGTGAAAACTTATTGAATGATACCTCAGCAAACAAAATAATTATTTAAATGCTTACATTTTTTTAAAGAAAATGCTTGAACTTTGCAAATTGGTATTCTAAAATTTGCTGTGCTTCGTTGAATGGGTATGGCAACGAAGGAATTCAGGGAGCTCTCGCTTCAAAGATCGCATATAATGAGCAAAACCCTTCACTAAGGAGATAGAGCTTTCTTTCTGTGACTTTGGTATCTGAATACGTCCCTTAAATGTTGGGTCCCGTCTACAAACTGGAATTGCCTAGACAGCATCTAAGTTTCCCCAGGTGTCACAATCTTCCCCCCCCCACCCCCGCCCTCTCTCTCCTACACACTGCTTTTGTGAATTAGTAAGTTAAACCTCTTTCTCCCTTCCCCCTTCCCCCTCCTCCCTCCTAGGCTTTATTTAGGCCCTTCCTTCTAGGGACCCCGAGTTAAAGACAAGAATGACTTTCCTCCTGATAGAGAGACGGGCTGGAGCCTTCCCTCCGCACCCGTAAATCACCACCGCGAGGTCCGTGCCCCTTTCGGCAGCAGCGGGAGCTCCTCCGCTCAGAAACCGCCCATGGCCCCCGCCCCCGTGGTCCGCAGCGCGAACTGCCCGCAGCAGGTTCACGTGCACGTCTTCGTTGGCAGTCCCACATCATGCGATCTGTGTCCCTGCACCGTCCCACGTCAGAGGCGGCGGTGGGCACTATAAAGACCTGTCTCTGGGAAGCTTTGCCTGACTTGCCTCCTCGCCGGGTTCCAGAGCCCTCGTTCCCTGCGCTCAGGAGCCCTGGGCTCTCATTGCCTGTGTTACAGTTTTCGGTGCCTCTGCCGGACGGCCCGTTGCGGGGGACACACTCCCTAGGGTGTCCCCACCTCCATCAACGCGTTAAACTCCTGGAGTGAGTGAAGCGGCCACCTCGGCGCATCTACCTCAAGGTCTCAGCCCCGGGCCGGGGGAGACGAAGAATGCCGCTCCAGCAAAGAAGGGGTTAATCCGCCCACTCCCCACCCCCCAAAAAGGAGAAGGGAAGAGTCCGGCAGAAGGTCCTGTTTACGGGAGCTGCCGGAGCCCGCGCGCCCCTCGGAGAGGCGTTGCCGTGGCTACGGGCCCGGCGCCCGCCAGCTGCGGATGAGCTCATTGGAGCGGCGGACTGGGGGCGACGGGCGGGGGACGGCGGGCGCGCGGCCCGCGCAGAGCCGCCGCGCCGGCGGGGAGAGGACGAGGCTGCGGGCCGAGCCCGCCTTCCGCTCGCCCACAGCTGCGGCGGGACGGTGGGGACGCGAGCGCAGGGAGCGCGGCTCTCCCGGAGAGGCCCAGCCGACACCAGCGCGGAGGGCTGCGGGCCATGGCGCCCCCGGCCCCCGCCGCCTGCAGGCCCCGCCCGCCCGGGCGCCCCGGAGCTGCGCCTCGGAGCCCGCGGAGCCGCTGCCCGCCTGGAGGTAGGACCGGGCCGGAGGAGGGTGGAGGGAACGCGCCTCGGGGAAGGGAGGAGACGGCTGGGGCTGCCCGAACCCGGAGCTGGGAAGTGGTGTTTGCAGACCGCAGACTGGGTTTCTCTTGTGCGGACGTGGGGAGCGAGGCGCTTCAGCCCGACCCGCAGGGCGTGAGCAGAAGTGCTGTCCCGACGCCCTAACGGGACTCGCGATGACTTCCTGGGCCGAGCCGGGAAGCTGTGGTCCCGCGCGCCGCGGAAATCTGCACAAACTGGGCAGAGCCCACTCCCTGCGCAGTGCTGGCTCCCGGGGCGCGAGGGGAGGGGGGTGAGAGAGAAAAGAGCAAAGAAAGAATCGAGAATCGCTGAGCAGCCATCCCTTCCTCACTGTGGTCAAAGTATGCAGTCTTGGGGAAGCAGGAAAGTAAAGACGATGGAATGATCTTCTTTCTCCCACTTTCCCCCTAAAGATAAAGTTGGGAGCCCTTGGAGCGCAGCGAGAGCCTCAACAAAGGACATAATGATATTTAGGAGTGTCACAGAGAACTTGACTCAAACCGCTGAGAACAGCCAGGCCGCGGCGGGGAGTGGGGGGGATCCTGTCTTTGAGGGGCGGGTGGGGGAGCTGGGCGGTACCCTCCAGGGGCGCAGACTGGGGCCGGGGGGGCGGTGCAGCGACTTTGCTCTAACCATCTCTTGCTGGGGAAGGAACAGGCAGACTCCAGCTGGTGTTGAGATGCCCTTCGGAGGTGTAACAGGGTCGCGTCAGGCACTCTCCAGTCATTTTGTTATGGAGCTCTTCCACCCTCTGGTTACTACATAAAAGAAAAGAACAAAATCCTTCCTACTTGCATTGTCAGATATCAAACACACCAAAGGAGTGGTGAAGAAAGTCTTTAGGGGCCTGCTTAGGATGGAGCAGAATCCTGCCAGAAGTCAAGAGCAAAAAAACAGTGCCTGTTTGTGAGGAGGGGTCGTGAAGAGGCTGGCGGAGAGACTGACCTCCAATCCTTTTGTTCCAGATTTGAACCCTGCCCACGTCATGCATTCACTGACTTAACATTTCTCTGTACTAGGCATTAAAGACACAGTGATAAATATCTCCCTTCTTTCCAGGAACTCACCATCCAAGTTGAACAGTGAAACAAAACATTGAAACCAGCCCTGGTCTGGCCTGGCCTGGCCATGAGCGCTGTATGCCAGGGCAGCCCAGAGCTGGGAGGCCCACAGCGTACGTGCTGCTGGGGCTGAGTCCTGAAAAGCTCTTCACCAAGAAAACAAAGCAGGGAAGGTTGTTTCTGGCTGAGGGAACAGCATGTGCAAAGTCACCAAGAGGGAAGGAGCGGGACAGGCAAGTGTTGGAAGAGCTTGTGGTGGTAGCGTGCTCCTGGAGGCAAGCGGGATAGGATCTCACTGAAACAGGAGAGGTGGCACCAGGTGGCATCTTAGAAAGCCCACATATGGTCCTGTGGGCCCGCCTGGCCGGATGACGGCAGTGGTGAGGTGGGATGGACCAATCCAAGAGATAGAGAGGTCGAATCTGGAGACGGGCTTGGGCACAGGATGAGATCGCTTCGAATAGCACTCCGTGGGGGAAAGCTCCCGGGAAAACAAAGCAAAGCAAAAGAAATGGATATTTTGAATGGCCTGCATGTAGCAGACCACAATCACTTGGACAGTGAATTTGGCTCTAAATTTTCTGGCAGCTTAGAGACAAACAAAAATACACTGGATTGCATAGTTTTGGATTTGGGACAACAGAAAGCATACAAATTAATTTTCAGAACAAAACTTTTCCTGTAATTGAACTCAACTGGGGATGTGCCGTGTAGATCTTTGTCTAAACATTAAAGAGCGACGTAGAAAAAGACATTCCTGTCCATGTGACAAAAGATGGGAAGATAAAGCTGCATGCGACTATCTCCTGGTACCATCTTCCCGTTATGACCTGGGGATGTACTGCATTTTTGTGGGGGGCCGAGTGTCAGCTCAGGTTTGTAGGCAGTAGAGGCAAAGGGCAGCTAGGACCCCGGGAATCTGATATGGAGAAGCCATGGTCCCTTGACTGTACTAAGAGGTGACAGCTACTTCGAGAAATGTCAGAGCAGAGCACCCAGGGTTCCCAGCCATGCAGAGCAAAGCAGGCACATCATAGTATGGCTCATAGGTGGGTGGACCCAGACTCTGGTCTGGAAAAGGGGCAACACAGGGCAGAGTGTGTTGGGAAGGATGACATCCGGAAATGCTGACCAAAGGGAAACAGGGAGAGCGGGAATGGCATTTGAGGATTCCGTTCAGAGGGGCCAGTCCACTTCCCCGAGTGGTCCAGGTCTTCCTGCCCTCAGACCTCACGCTGAGCCTGCTTCTGGGGGGTGGGGAGAGGGTGAGACTCCGGGGACCAGAGATCAGAGATCCGCTCCGAGGAAGGCCTGGGTGGGTGGAGTCTTGTTTGCTGCACCACCAAGAATGTTGCAGAAGAACAAGGAATTCCGGCTAAGGGCTGACAGGTTCTGCAGACTCAGCTGCAGATCTCCCAGCCAGGCCCTTGCCTGTGGTTTCTGCAGAAGGGACAGACCTGCAAGGTCTACATCAGTGTGTTCCTAATGTGCCTTCTAAAGTTTAAACCATTTCTTGCCAATGATAAATGTCTTAACATTAATTAGGTATGAGATTCTACTGTCCCCCACTTTGCGTTTCTTAACTTTTTTAACGAACTATAGAAATGATCCCTGAAAGTATAGTCTTGCATTTCTTAACCTTTAAAAAAAAAGATTTCACCTCTTTATTTTTAGAGAGGGGGGAAGGGAGGGAGAAAGAGAGGGAGAGAAATAAAAATCGGTTCCTTCCTGCACGTGCCCCACTGGGGACCACACCGGCAACCCAGGTCTGTGCCCTGACCCGGAATGAAACCCACGACCTTTCGTTTTGTGGGACGATGCCTAACCAACATTCACACTGGCCAGGGCACATTTCTTAACATTTTTAATTTGGGGTGCACATCAGAAGATACATTTCCGGGTCCTGAAACAACCATGCCTGGGCTCCACCCTAAACCAATTAAATCAAAATCTCTGCGAAAGAGCCCCCTGTACATCAGGATTTTTTAAAGGTCCCAGGTGATTTTGAGGTACAGCCAAGGCTGAGAGTGGCTGCTTTGACAATCACCTACAGGGCTTGTTAGAGCCCAGAACAAAAACCTCAGATTCCAGAAGCAAGGATCCCGTAGAATTTAAAATGAGGAAACCTAATACTCATAATGAAATCAACTGCCTAATCATCTCTCAACATCAACACCTAAAGCCATCTGAACAGGTACAGATAAGGAGACTGGTTATAGACACATTTATGTGATGCTTTATGCGTGTGAAACAGTTTTTGAAGAGAAACTAAAAGCATAATGAGGAGGCTTCTGCAGTCAGATCTATCTGCCTGGCCTAACACGGCTGTAGGCAGGGCCACGCCATACATCTTTCCTTTTCTGCCTGGAAACTTTGTTGAGTGCTGAGCCCAGCAAATTGCCCAGTTGTGTCTCTTGCTGTTGGTTTTGTGTTCCCATAACCTTGATCCCACGTCGCCACAATTCCACACACGACGTAGGCTGAAACCTGGGGTGGGTGGAGCCAGCCCCGTGGAGTAACCCAAAGCGCCTCCCTCTGTCTCCCTCATACTTCCTTGCTTCTCAGAAGGGAAAGCGTAGCAAGAGTTGAATGTGATTTAGCGCTCAGTTCTCCACCCACCCACTGCGGCTGTTGCTAGGGCAGCCATGGGTACCCACTGGGACACATCACGGTGAGGGGCTCACATGCACTGGCACAGGCAGATGTGCTTTTGTACCATCCCTCTGTCCCTCTCCCCAGCTTTATTTGCCCCCCTCCCCAGAGTAGAGGCCTAAACCCAGGGAAGAAAGTGGGTCAGGTGGCTACCCAGGGCTACATGTGAACTTCTTGTCCCCACCGAATGAGTCAGAGGAGCAGGGTACCACTGTCCCTGCCACCGCAGCTCACCATGGAAAAACTAACAACTGACCGCCTTTTTCCAGCAAATTGAAACCATTCAAACAGGACGCATCTATAGTTTCATTTGCGTCTCTCACGTCCCTGGAAGTACAGGCTCAGCCTCTTCCGATGACCGAGCAGAGGCATTTTTATGGGATTGTGCAGCGAATTCAGATTCACGTGGACCTTACATGGTCCAGGGAGCATTTAGCTTCTGGGGAAGCCATAGAGCTCTGATTTGGTCACTGGGCAGAAGTGATGGGCAGCCTGAGACACAGACCTTGCGTCCCCTGCTGCTGGAGTGGGACCAATTCCTCAGCCCTGGACTTGGTCAGGGTGGCCGCCAGGAAGGTGCAGGACCTTCCCACAGCAGCTGGCCGGTGCTCGGGCTGCTTCCAGGCAGCGTCTCCAGCTCTGGGGCTCTGCTTACTGCTCTGGGCCATGAGATTGGTTCAGATTTGGAATGAGGTATATGGCCATCGGACCTCAAGTGTGACAGACTCCCTGGCATCTTGTGGCAACTGTCATCCTTTACATCTGGTCCATTTCACTGCCTGTTTGTGACAATCAGCAGACGTACACAAGCTCCCAGGACATCAAGCAGGGGCCAGCGCGGTCTGTTTATTCTGCAGCTGCCCTGGTGCATGTGATGCGGTGGGAAACCGTCAGAGAGGAGAGAGCTGCTTGACGCCTCGCCAAACAACGAGACTTGGAGAGCCCAGCACTTAGTAGGGACAGGGCCCAGAGAGCTTGTACTCCAGGCTCTCCTTTCACCCGGACACAGGGCGGCCAAGACCCTGGGGCAGAGAGGAGAGAGACTGGGGAAAGGGTCAGAGAGGCTGCTGCTTTCAGGGTGCAGGCTGCTCCCACGTCCCCAAAATCTGGCTTGCATCCCTAACCATCTGCTGAGACCTTATCCTAGGTTACCACTGCTGCATCCAAAGGCTAGGTCGCTGTCCTCATCCTTCTTGAGCTCCCCGGGGTAAGCAGATCAAAGGTGATGGAAAACTGGTGTGCAGTGACTCATCTGTGCCACTCCCCTAAAAGCTGAAATGCTCCCCGAACCCCTGGCTGTCCCGCATTCCTGGGACCCCCTAGACCTGCCACCCAGATTCTGCCTTTAAAGGATAAACAGTTAGGCCATTCTGAATGGCTGGTGTCCCCGCCACACCTTTGTTAAGTATTTTGAGTATGGCTTCCTCATCTGAGACACCATACTGTTCTGGTTGTCTTAACTGCCTTTCCAAAAACAAAACAAAACAAAACAAAACAAAAAACTGAGCTCTTCACTAATTCTTTTTCTTTTCATTTAACAAGTAGTCATGCCATGTCCACAGCAGACCAAGATCTGGGCTAGACACTAATGAAATGAAAAGCCTGATGCCTGTGTTCAGCTGCCAGACCTCAGCGTCTGATTGGAGGACCCAGATAAAGAAACTGAGTCCAGAGCTGAGTAGCAAGGGCTGTGTGTCGACAGGAGTGACCCCATGGCTCAGTTCTCCACTCTGCCTTTGGTCACCCTTCTCAGAGGGCTCATTCATGGTCTCGGTTCTCCAGCTCCCTCCCAGCTTGACCATCCCCAGGGTTGTTCCTTCCCCAGACCCTTAGGTCTTTACTTCGATTGTCTGCTCCACATGTTTCCTCTCAAATGTGCCATCTTAGCCTTATGTCCAAAAGATCTAAGATCGCAGCACATCTTTGTTATGTATCTTTGTTTTCCAAGGGTAGCAAGCTTTAGCTCCTCTTCCTTACTTCCAGAATATTCTCCAACCCTTGCCATCTTCTTCACCATGGTCCCCCCCCATTACCATGAATTTGGGTTCTTGTCATCTGATATAAAAGAATTTAAGACTTGGAACACTGATAAAAGCAAAGGCTGATTCATTCAGGCTCTGCAGAGATAGGGCTTCAGGTTCTGCACCCTGAATGTGGGGCTTAGTGGTTTTTTATTGTACGGGAATGTGGAAGTTGCTGGGACTAACCAGTCAGGGTGTAGGTTAGCAGGCTGTTTCCTTTCTTGGAACACCGATGTCAGCAAAGCAAGGCATTCTGGGATTAAAGGGACTCTCCCAAGCAGGTGTTGAGCTGGTCTCTGAGATGGGTGGCCTGTCTTTAGATCCGAACCCTTGTTTTGTAACTACAGGGCTTAACTCACTTAATTCAATGGAGCAATTAGTTCTGGTAGGGCTTGACTGGATGGAGCAATTTGGGGGGGACATTTTATTCTACCTGTTTCACCCCCCGCCCCCATCACATAATCATCGCTCCTGTCTCACCGATCAGTCTTCGTCCTGCACAGAAGCACCATTGCTTTTCTTCAAGCTCTTGCCCCACCTTGAACTTGTTGTCTTTCCCCAGCTGCTGGAACCCAGGCTACCCTTCAAGGGCATCTGTGCTCCTTTGAAAGACTGTGACAGCTGTCATTGTCCACCTCAATTCCTCCAGTTTATGTTGCTTTCACAACACTTACCACTGGAGTTCCGTTTAGGCCTTAAACCACTCAGTCGCACACTGTGACTTTTGGTAAATAGGTGTCAGGCATTCCCTGGGCTGATCTTGTGTTTTTGTCTTGAAAAGTTGCAATCTTTTATCACCATTCGGTTGTTTGGGATTTAAGGACCATCCAACCTGCAGAGAATTTTCATGAGTTTATTTGAGCCAGAATTGACAACAGTTGCTAGGAAGCAAAATCTCAAATGCAAAATGGTGGTTTTGTGGCTTCTTTGATGAAATTAAGGAGGGAAAGGAGGAAGATTACACAAAGGTGGGAGAAAGCAAGGTGGGGACTGGATTGCAGGAAAGTTAACAAAATTATGGGCTGTCTTGTGGGTGTTTATTTCAGAGGTGGGTTGACTACAGGCACAGAAACAATGAATGGACAGGGTTTGCTTAAGGCAAGGTAAACCTTTCACTAAATAAATTACATGCCTGGGGGATGACTGCCCACTGGGACCTGCCCAGATAGGAATTTATGATCAGATTGCCCTGTGAGGTTACTTTCCTAGAACCCCCTTTTCCTCCACAGTGCATGTCCCTAGCTCTAAGGCAGGGACCAAATATTTCCCAGTAGTACCTCACGTGGAGTACTGCATTCAGCTCATTGATTATATTATCGATTAATTTAAAATCCATCCAAACTGGCTCAGATTAGCTGACTCAAATCTTAGGGGAAAGACCATTTCCCATATCTCAGGATTTAGTTAAATGAAAAGAACACATTCCCAGGCATTGCGCAACTTCTGAGGACAAAACACTAGGCAGTATAGTAAACAAACAGCAACGGGGCCTCAGCCTGTTAGGAGAGCCCGGACACAGGGTTGGGAGGGGCGGGAGGTCAGGATGCTGCAGGCTATGCTGATTGGGTGGGCTCTTCCTCACTTTGAAACTGAGCGCTAGTACCCCCTGGCTTCTACAGAAATGGGAGGGGGTCCTGCTCCCCCTCCAATTTCAACATCAACTTCCACAGCCAACGCTGTGACAGCAGTTATATGTCTGAGAGGGCTTTACAGCCTTATTATAGTTGCAAACCATTCGGGCTGGGTAGGCAGCCCTGCAGATGAGCTGAGGAGGTGGTGGTATCATTGTGGTCGGTAAAATAAGGTCCTGCGTCATTACTCCAGCTAGTGTCATTTGACAGAGTTAAGTTCCCTGACAGAGGACATGTGTTGACATGTGTTGAGTGCTTTTCATGGGACAGGTGCAGGGCTGAAAGCTTCATGGGTGCAGTTTCATTTAATCCCACCGCTGGCCTTCACAGAAGGTGCCACTATTACCACTGTTTTGCAGGGGAGAGAGCTAAGGCTTAGACAGACAGTAACTGGCCCCAGTTCCTCAGCTCTCAAGTGGCAGACCCAGAATTGGAACCTGGGTCTGTCTGCTTCTGATCCCTCTGCTCTTAACCCCCATGATATGCCATCTCCTAAGCCGTTTCCCAGAGCTGGGATCAGGGCTGAGCAGCCTCAGCCCCCTTCTCTCTCTCTGGGCTCAGGGAGCCATGGTGCCGGCCAGGAAAGGGGATGGGAGATGACGTCTCACTCTAAGATTGCTGCCTTTTGTCCAAATGTGCTGGCCAGGAGCCAGGCTGGAAACTCTCTGCTCATGGAAAGAAAGAGAACAGAAGCCAGCGAAAGAGGGTGGGAAAGGGGCTGC